>CAUYRH010164998.1:0-13501 GCA_963574655.1 Perodicticus potto | reverse complement strand
ACGTGTCATTGTGGAATCCGAGGGCATTTGTCTAGCACTATCATTATATTAATAACCACATACATGACTACATATATTAGGAACATATAGGCCTATTCTTTAAAAGTGTAAATGCTTCGAAGACCTCATTTAAGTGTATTTTACCAGTTTGAAATTCTATGACTGGAAAAAATGTAAAGGCTCTGTAACTCTCCAGCTATGAACTTTATGCATTTGCCTATTAATTTTACCTTGTAGAGTCTTTCACAGCTAACACTTTTTCTCAGTGAGAGCCTTCAAAATAAAACATCCATATTTCTCAAATGACTTGTGGACTTTGTCCACTCAGGGGCAGAGAAGCTGACTCCACTCAGGAGGATATGCGAAAATAAATGAGACCCTAATTCTTAGACTGGGTGCTAACCAGGTTTGGGGGTCAGTTATCAAGTGAGAGAGAAGAGACGAAACATGAAGAGGAAATACAATGAAGGCAGGACTTGCACCATGATGGAGTCAGAAGTCTTCCCGTCTTTCTCTACTTTGAATACCACTGCAACTCCCCATGCATTTTAAGCATAATGGACTCTACTCTGGATACCCCTATGTGTGTGTACACTTAAAAAGTCGTTTGACATATTATATCTGCCATCTTTTGAGAAGTAATTTATCTTCTGGAACCCGTGTAGCCTATACATTTGTCCAGAAGGAACAGAATTTCAAAAGATAACTTTTACTTACAGCTAAGAGGACGTGATATTGTAAGGACCGAGCTGACTCCATTTTATTAAAACTAACTCCATCTTGTTCCTCAGCCTTCATTTTGCAGCTGCATACCGAAAGCATTAGTTAACCTACTCCTTCCCCTGGCCCCTCTTCCTTGCGTCTGCCCCCAGCAGTAGTAACACCCTCTCAGACCCCGAGAGATAACAGCTCCCTCCCAGACCAATCAGCCAAGGACAAGTACTGCTCAGTCTCCTGGACGCCCTATTAGCTCATCCCAGTAGCTCACCTCACACCCCCTCCCTTTTTCCTTTCTGTACCCTTAAAAACCCCTTCCTTTTTGAGGTTGGGGGCTTCTCTGTACTCCTGCTGCACCAGGACAGGGAAGCTCCAGCTGGAGCCAGTAAATAAACAACCTCTTGCTCTTGCATCAGACTTGGTCTCCGGGTAGTCGACTTATGTGGAAGATCCCTTGAGTTGGGTACAACAATATGAGAATTCCTACCTAAAATTTTGTTAAGGACCTCGATACAATTTATTTTTGGTTATATGGTGTTTCAAGAAAATGCAGTACATTAAAAATAAAATTTTACAATATAGCTTTATCACTATCATATGTTTACCAATTTTATGTTTCAAGGTACGTCTTCTGTAGTTATGTTTTAAGAATTTTGAAAAGTAGAAAGACAAGAAGTTAAAGACTGAGATATTTCTGTGCTTATTAAACAAAAATATGATCTAATTATAATTATTAATGTAAATGAGAGTGGCTTCACAGATGCTAAAAATAAATTGATGATCACCCTATTAATAACCTCGTTGTTATTACACTGCGTCTAGAATCTTAAATTGTGACAGGTTTAACACTATTTTAAATTAATAGAATATAACTATGTCTTCATAGAGTTGTGAATTACAGTCTAACCGGTATTTGTTCTAAGATTCAAAATAATTGGGCTCGGCACCTGTGGCTCAGCAGGTTAAGGTGCCAGCCATGTACACCTGAGCTGGAAGGTTCGAATCCAGCCCAGGCCTGCCAAACAACAATGACGACTGCAACCAAAAAATGGCTGGGCGTTGTGGTGGGCGCCTGTAGTCCCAGCTACTTGGGAGGCAGAGGCAGGAGACTCCCTTGAGCCCAGGAGTTGGAGGTTGCTGTGAGCTGTGATGCCACAGCACTCTATCCAGGTTGACAGCTTGAGGCTCTGTCTGAAAAAAAAAAAAAAAAAAAGATTCAAAATAATTGTAACTTTTGCCAGCAGCAGTATGAATTGTAAGGCTTTAAAAGTTGTGAACCCTAAATTTAATCCTTAAAACTCCTTTTGTCAAGATGGTTAGGTAAATGTTCACCTAAAAAACTGAATCCATTCCGAACTGTAGTTCTAAGTTGGGCCAGAAGGAAATGGATTTAACCAGTGTATAAAGTCAATGAATAAATGAATTAAATAAATGAGTATTCTTTCTATGTGATGGTGAATTTTTCTAAACAGAGATGTAGAAATCCAATTTTTAATTGCATTTTTTTTTAGAGGTAACTCAGGTAATTTTACCTCAAATCTTTGTTGAGAAAGAAAACTTATTTGCCTTTTTCAGCAATTTGTTATAATATTTCCCTTGTTTTCTAATGAATTATTGCACAAATAGCTTATATTTTATTCTTCAATTAATACAAAAATATCCTCCTGATTCCTCACAATTACATTATTTTGTAATCGTATCATATTTCATCATTCAATACAATATCCCAATTCTAGATGTTTGCTTTCATTATTTAAAAAAGAAAACATTATTAGATATAGTCAATGTCACTTACTTCCACAAAGATTCTTATTGAATTTGATGTTTCAAATAACACACTTGACAATTTTGTTGTCAGCGATAAGAGTGCAGCTCAAACAAAACAAATGTCCTTTGCTGTCAAAGACAAGGATATCTCATGTCCTGAATGCCATCACAGACAGGAAATTGCTTGCACTGGTTTGACAAAGGAATTTCAGGAAGGAAAAGAGAAAGGCTTCTTGACAAACTGCATTCTTCTAAAATTGTCTATCAATCAAAGGAGGAAAAAATGCTCGAGATTAAATGTTAGCTCTTCTAACAAATTCATTTGGTTCTGTAAAATATTCTCTATGCAAGAAAAGTCTAGAGAGTTTAATAATCAGGAGAGCATATATGAAAAAATGAGTTTGATTCCTTTTGTTGAAACACTTAATTAAATCACATGTCATAAAATTAAACAATATGGAAACATGCCTGTGTGACTTTGAAATATATTGTTTAAATGCAATGACAAAATGTGGGAAAATTTTGAAAATAAATAAATATTCGAATTTTGAAACTGTAATCTAAGTGTATAACATTTAAATTTAAAAAATGGATGCAATAAAGAAATCACATATATATATTAAAGATCATATGCTAGGTATACAGTTTTGATCATACTCTCCCACACACTGAATGTTACTAATGCCTTGCTCAGTTATCTGTGGTGAAACCTCAAATGACTGGCTATTTATTATCCAGGAATGATTGTTTCCTCACTAAGAAGCTGTTGTACCGCATCTTCTTTCCTTTGAGCTTTGCCAAAGTAGTTTTTTGTTGTTTTTTTGTTTTAAGATACACTAATGTAAGTGTAATGTAAGCACATTTTTCAGAGGAAATGTCTTCAATTTTCGATTGCTTTTGGGATGAGGTAAGAAAATTAAATAAATGCATTATTCCATATTATTGACTGGAAGACTTCCATGCCGTTATTTACATGTTTCGCAATTTTGCAATCTATCATCAGGGCAAATTTGATTTACGAAATAACAGCCTCAGAGAAATGGAAGCAGTCGCTCACATATGAGCAGGATTTAATCAGGAACTTGCAGGAGCCCATCCTCTCTGTGAATGATTGCAGCGCTCATATATATTTCATGACAAAAAGATATAAATTAAAAGCAATGGAAAATACCACTGTTTTATATCTGAAATTAATAGAATAAGAACATAAAAATTTAGGAGCTGTGAGTGTATTTGGGGCTCTGAGTGAGTGAGGTTTAGATGAATCGCCTAAGAAAGAGCCTGTGCTTAAATTGTAACTGAACTGGAAAAATATTGTCACTAATGGAAAAAAGGGCAGAGTCTTTACATCTTTCCCGTACTCCATCTCACTGTGAAGTCAATGGGGCGAGAAATACAGGCAAGTACCGAGCAGAGATTCATGGCTGAGAACTCACTGGGAAACAGTTTAACATCTTGGAAAGAACAGAGATGGCATCCCGAGTCATTAATAATCGAAAAGTCACAGTAAAAAGCATTGTACTGAGCCTGCTATCCACCAGACGGGCAGCATTTAACAGGAGGCTACATTATGCAGGGCTCGGAGATGGCATTTGGGTGTCAGACAACATAAGGCTCTTTTTCTGGGGCTGTCACACCGGGGTTTTGTAACTTGGGCCAACCCAATTAATCTTTCTTGGCTCTCATTTCTCCTTATTGACAAATAGAGCTAATACCTACCATCCTGAAGTCTGCCTCTGCCTGCCGGTCAATTCCTGCTGCCTTGGACGCTGCAGTGATGAACCTCATATATTGACTGGCAATAACTTCCTGCAAGTCACCAATTGATTGAATCACCACAGTTCTCCATTAGTTATTGATAGTCGTCTTAAGAACTCAAAGTAAAGATCTGCTCAAAGGGATGACTTTGAAAGCTTTATCGTAAGTCAGAAGGTGAATACTTGCCAATTCCTCTAGGTAAAGATAAAAAGATTTATGATTTGACAAAAAGAAAAAAAAATCCTTACTGATAAAGCCACATTAGGTGAGCAAGTTCAAACTTTCAAGAACAACGACAGGAAGAGGGGGCGTATCACTTCTTATATTCAGACAAAACTATCTGAATAACGTTGACTGGAATTTCTTGCTCTGGAATGCTGATTGAATTTGATACAAAATCATGGAGTTTTCTGAAGTTTTTAGATATTCATCTTTGCAATGAAAAACATTTTTTCTTATGAAATATTTTTTGCCCTCATTCTACATTTAGGGCACATGACTTCACCATGTTTGTGATTTTTCTAATTCATTATACTACAGCAAGAAAAGAATGAATATAAAATGAAGAAGTATTTTACTATTATTAAAAGGCTGAGTTTTTGGTGTGACTTCCTCGTTCAAGTTCATTCAGACTCACAATATTGACTTTCATCCCGGGCCTCTCCAATGGCCCGCGGCCTTCTTTCTGTTCCTCCTCCATCTCAGACACATGCCCACGTCCTAGTTCCTGCACCTGCTCTTACTGTCCTTGGTATGATCTTCCCATCAGAGTCCTTTGCTGATCACTTATCCAAAGATATCCCTGCTCCAGTGACATCCTGTCACACAGACATTACCTTTCTCAGACCACTGGTTACACTTTTATTTCTGTCTCCAATTCAGTCTGGCCAATATGGGAGACATCCCTCCCGGACTAATAGTAATATCCAGAATTAAGATGAGAAGAGTGGCAGAATTCTAGGCCTCATTGCTGGTGGCCCATTCAGGGTTAGGGGGCTTAAGCCCACTTATCTCCAGCTTTGAGCTTTATATTGACATTTGGGACAACAGAGAAATACCACACAGCTCCCACTGATACCGTTATTAAACAAAAGACTAATTTGCAATGCGGTATAGGTGCAGTGAAAGTGGGCAGAGGGCATTGTTTCCTTCACTTCTTGTCTGGATGAGAAAATCCATTCTATTCCAGTTGCACAGAAAATACTGTTGGTAGAGGAAAAAAACATTTTTTTTCTGAGCTAATGGCAGGAATTCAAATTTCAGGTAATATGAAGACAAAGGCAAATGAAAAATTATTTAGTTAGTGCTCTGTATTAATAGATAACTTATCTAATTTTAATAACTCAATGTTACAAAATATAAAAATAGCTTTTCATGTATGTATAGCAAATTTCGTAAGCTATGTCAGGTTTTCAATGTGTTATATAAAATTATCCTTCTCAGGACTTAGTAGAATTGTAGCTTTCGTTTTCATTTCATTGGCTTAGAATTTTCTTTGTTTTCATTAGAGAAGTGGATACCTGAATCTCCAGAAATCACCAACTAGAAAGTCTAGAAGAGCTGGGAGCCCGCTGTTTCTTTTTTTCACATCTACTTTGTTCTAATCATCTGTTTCATTGAAATAAATTTGCTCAACATACCTGCTCAAGCCATGTGTAAAGTCAAAGATGACTTCCAGAAGCTCCTTAAATTCACAGAAAAGTGCTGGCCAACAGAGAGAGATCAGATCTCAATGTCTATTTTTCTCTTGCTTTACTTCTTTATCTCAATTCTAAACTCACCTACACCCCAAAAGAGCATGAGCAGTTTGAACTGCCCTTGCTCTTGCCCACTGCCCAGGTTTGGTCCAGCCAAATGTCACCAGGAACCCCAGGAAAAGACAATATTTGCAGCTAAGGGTACCCTTTTGTGTGGTCTCATAATGCCTAAAGGTAAAATGAGTCAAGGTGGAAAAACTCGAATGCCCTCATGAGGGAATCTGGACATCTGACAATAGGTGACTCCGTGCCATTTAAGGTATTCTATCCAAAATTTGGCAGTGTCGTACCTGTATTTTGTAAAATAATAATAATAATGCAAGTAGAGGTGCTGGATTAGAGCTAGACAGAGACTGGAGATAGGTGACCCAAGAGGCTGTTCTAATAATTTGGAAAACAGATGTTGAGTTCCTAACTTCAAGCGATGTTGGTGAGGTTGTGATTGGAGCAGACAGGTTTATTTATTTATTAGCTTATTTATTTATTTATTTATTTATTTTGAGACAAGTCTTATTCTGTCACCCTCACTAGAATTCCGTGGCATCAGAGTTCACAGCAACCTCAGACTCTTTTTTTTTTTTTTTTTTGAGACAGAGCCTCAAGCTGTCACCCTGAATAGAGTGCTGTGGCATCACAGCTCACAGCAACCTCCAATTCCTGGGCTCAAGCGAATCTCCTGCCTCCACCTCCCAAGTAACTGGGACTACAGGCGCCCGCCACAAGGCCCAGCCATTTTTTGGTTGCAGCCGTCATTGTTGTTTGGCGGGCCTGAACTGGATTTGAACCTACCAGCTCAGGTGTACGTGGCTGGCGCCTTAGCCCGTCGAGCCCCAGGCACTGAGCCCAACCTCAGACTCTTGAGATCAAGAAGTTCTTCTGCCTCAGCCTCCTGAGTACCTGGGACTACAGGCACCTGCCACAGTGCCCCGTTAGTTTTTCTATTTTTAAGAGAGATAGGGTCTCAGTCATGCTCAGGCTGGTCTCGAACTCCTGAGGTCAAGGAGCCTTGGCCTCCCAGAGTGCTGGGATTACAGTCATGAGCCACCACACCCAGCTAGAACAGACAAATGTAAAAGATATTTCAGGAGTAATTTCATAGATCGATATGTTCATGATTCATCATGTATGATTATTATTATGAAAACGAAGAGACCAGCACATGTTAAGGATGACATTCTTATTTGTATCTTGGGTTGCAGGTTGGGTGGTATCAAAATGCATTGATAGAGAGTCAGAAGAGCAGATTTGACCTGTGAATGAGGGAAGAACAGCGAGTTCACAGAACAGAAGAGAAACCAGAGGTGTGATACTCAGAGAGCCTTCTCCGGTGGAGAAGCCCAGCACTGACCACAAAGAACACAGGTTCATCTGCTCACACACTGATCCATCAGTAGATATGACTACAAGGATTCTTGAAAGGGTGGCCCAAGGATGTCACGCAGCTGCACCATCATACTGGTGGGCATTTTTTAAAATTCCATTTGAATCCTCCTGCTCCCAAGTTCTATTTTCCAGAGACACAAAGACTCTCTCTTTCCTTCCACATTGCCCCCAGAGCTCCAGGGTGCCCCTGTTTACTTGTCATTATATTTCCTCCAAGATTTGAAACATTTCCAGCCATGACCGGCACTTGGACAATGGCATCCACTATCTATTAACTGAATTCTTGACATGAGCAGTTTGCCAAGAATCCTAGTAAATAAGGTATTTTTTTCCACATGTCAAAGATTTGACAGTTGATGTAAATACAATAAAAAGTGAGATAATCAATGAAAGATACAGGAAAGGTGTTTACTGAATCCAGGTGGATCCAGCAAGGAACAAGATACACAAAGTGTTGATTTCCAGGAGGCAAGGATCCGAGATTACCATGGTTACCAAGATATGCGAAACAGAGAGATTGTTGCTCCAAGATTAGCATTTTGTGAAACTAAATTTGAAAAAAAAAAATAACAAAGTTAATACATAGTAATGATAAGCATATTTTATTCACAGTCAAAAGTGAATATTATCAAGTAAATTTCAGTGTTAAAAAATGAATTTACAAGGATCCTTATATTTATCAATGATACCTTTACATTTTGGGGTATAAACCAAGACCATATGCACAATTATTCAAAAAAGTTCAAATAAGCTATCTCAGGGAATGTGTTAAAAAAAAGTCATACGAATTATTAACTTTAGCATAATAACAGTCAAATTAAATATCTTTCTAGTTGTAATTATAAATCTGTACTTTGATATCATTTTGGGAAATTTCCATAAAGCAAAATATCTTGATAAAGACAACTAACTAAAGTATATATTAAGCTGAAATTTTATTTGACTATATTTCAAAATAATGGGAAATATAAACTCATTTCCTAAGCAAGTATTTACCATACATTCTTGAACCCATGGTCTCTCTCACATACACACAATGCTATTCATCTGTAAACGTGCTTCATAAATACAGTCTTGTACAATTCATTGACTGTAAAATCATAAGAATCTATAGTTTCTAGAATAATTAGATCAAATCTGGTTTTATTTTCTTTATCGTTTAGCATTTTACACAAATATTTATCATTTGACTTTTATTTACTCCAATAACTATTCAATAATCAAATATGTTATCTGAACATCGCCAGTGATTATTTATAGATCTCTGCAGTATCAAAAAGCATAGGAAAATATCTATAAAAGTCTCTAAATCTATTTTATTGTTTCATCAACCAGAAAACAAATTACTGTGCTTTACACTTAGAAAATATTCAATAAATATTTGTTTGGTTTAATTGCATGGGATGAAAAGAAGATACTGAATTCAAATTCAGAAGATTTTCCGAATTGAGAGTTTTTAAGTTTTTCAAAAGTTTTGTGATAAGATGAAAAATACCATGTATAAAATACAGCCATTCATTTAGGAAAAGGGGGTTTGTTTTTATTATTCAAACCTAGAAAAATAAACCTAAAACAAACAGCATTTTCAAAACAAAACAAAGTCAGTAGAATAACTAAGAATTTTCATAACCATAAAACAAAAATGTGTCTTAAAAATGTTAGAATTCTAATAGAAGATTAATAAGAAATGGGCACAGATTGTATAGAATCAGTAAAAATATCAACGTTGAGAGGAACTATTTATTTTAGCTGATTGTTAAAACAGAGTAAACGGGTTGTTTATACCTAATAGAGTATATACTAAGAGGAAAGATTCTCAAAGAGAAAAAATATCCTCAAACTCTTTCAGTAATTGTATTATCATTATTTTTTTTGCAGTATTTTTTTTGGCTGAGACTGGGTTTGAACCCGCTACCTCTGGCATATGGGGCTGGCGACCTACTCCTTTGAGCCACAGGTGCCCAGAAATTGTGTTTTTACGAGCTGTTACTGTTTGCCTGAGTGTGCTATGTAGAATAAAGCAAATGGATATTAATAATGTCACTGAGACCTGAATTTTGGTTCTGATAAAAGTAGACATGTGTGAGAGGAATCGGGTTGAGGGAAATGTCTTAATTTCTGAATTTGATAAATTTTTATTGGAGCATAAGCATATGCTGTATTGTGTCTATTTTTTAAAATATCTTCTATTTCTGTTCACTAAAAATGCCTCCCCAGGAACAGTAAGTACACTGCTTTGCCCAGATTGTGATTTTTTTTTTTTTTTTGAGACAGACCCTCAAGCTGTCACCCTGGATAGAGTGCTGTGGCGTCACAGCTCACAGCAACCTCCAATTCCTGGGCCCAAGGGAGTCTCTTGCCTCTACCTCCCAAGTAGCTGGGACTACAGGCGCCCGCCACAACGCCCGGCCATTTTTTGGTTGCAGCTGTCATTGTTGTTTGGCAGCCCGGGCTGGATTCGAACCCGCCAGCTCAGGTATACATGGCTGGCACCTTAGCCCGTTGAGCCACAGGCACCAAGCCTCAAATAAATTTAATGTATTGTTTTTCTTATTGTCATTGCTACAATTTGGTGACCCTACACCTGAGTCAGGACCTGCAGGGTCATACAATATACAGAGAGAGATAGACAAGAGATATTTCTCTGCCTTTTAAAAACCTGGCAGAATAAATCAGCCTTCCCTCCAAAAAGAGTGAGTGTACATATGTTGGCAATAGTTATCAAATACACATGAGAATGAAGTTTTGTTCCTAAACAAGCTTTATATATCTTGGAATCATACTTTAACTTTATTTATAAGTGAAATGCACGTTTTCACTAAAAGTATTTCTCCCTTTAAAACAGAAAAAAAAAAAGGAAGCAACTTAATTTCTTGGAATAGTTTTCACACATCATAGAGTATTAAATAGATGCCAATTGATTTGTCCTCACCTGATTGTCTACATGTCAAGGTAAAGTCTACTCAGTAACTTACCTCACCTGTAACTTACTCATTTCCCTAAGCTTGAGTGAACTGATTCTTCCTAATAGATCAATTATGCCCGTGTAATTAAATCAATCATCCTTCACGAGGCACGGGCCTGCAATAACTTGTCTGGATCGGGAAGGCTGAGAATAATGGTTCATTAAGAACTGTGCTTTCCTAGTCACAAAAATATCATGAGGCTTACTGGCAAAGCCCAAGTTTTTACTCATTCTTTGAGTAAGAAGGAAAGTCTTCAGAGGGTCAATTTGCTAACAATTGCCTTGGAAGCCTGCCCTTTCGCTTAAAGCCCTGTAGTGACAGAACTGCTTGTTTTTACTTCAGAACAATTATTTTAAATTAGGACCATACATTTATGAGATTATTGACCCTGGGAATCTTTCATGAAAAAATAAACAAAATCATCTCAGATTACAAAACTTTAGATAGCATCAACTTAATAACCTAATGCTGTTTTGAAATAAAGAAAATGTGTCTTTGCAAAAAGTTAATGTTAAGTCACATCCAAAATCTGGAGAGAGAATAGTTAAATATTTCAGGCAGGATTCTACATGATTTCTTTCCTCCTTGGCCTAAGCAGCATATTTGAATTCATGACTCACCAAACTCGAACTTTACATAAATAAATAAATAAATAAATAAAAATTCTCTGCACTTACTTGAACTTGGTCATTGGCAATATAAAAAAATGTGACTTTAGAAAAAAAGGTGAAGATGAAAATGTTTCTTTGTCATCGTTATTGTTGTCTTTTGCTTATGATTATTTTTTACATGTTTCTTGTCTATAAGAGATTCATCTCTAACTTTCCTTCCACCCATGGGATACTATTTAATATAAACAGTGGACTTAAGACAATCACACTGCAGAAATGTGAAAATAAATCACTGATTATTCACTAAAAGAGGAATGTATTTGAGAACTAACCGTGCTACTTTAGAGAAGCCCATTGAACAGTCAAGCCCTCTGTCCCCAGACCAGCACAAGACTTTGGTCTGCAGTGACAGCCTGTCTGGGGAACGCGTTCGCTTTGATGACGCTTTCCTCTTTTGCAGGCTAGTATTGCTCGGACATAGCAGCACAATGCCTGGAAGCATTTTCTCAGAGAGGCATTTATTTATGAATAAGAGGATGGTTGGCAGATTTGCATTGCACCTGTGTATATCAGCCTGCTAAAATTGGCTTTCCCTGTTTCTCCAACTGATCTAGACATGACAAAGTGACCTACATTTTGGCAGCCCTTCCTTCAGTTCAAACTCTCTAGCAAAAAGCAAATGCCCTTCCAATACCGGGCAAGAAAAAAAAAAGAAAGACATTCAAAGATGACACAAGCGTAACTTTCATTTTTCTTTCCATTGTGACTGAAATTGATATATAATCGAAGACAAGGAAGCATTAGATGTACTCTGTAGCAGTGCAGAAGGCTTTCTGGTGTCCCTGGGGGAGAATATAGTCTTTTCAATGGCCCATGTATTTTTTACGTTAAGAATGAGCCCCATCAAAAGTTATTGGCTAATTCCTATTCTTTGTAATTGAGCCCGTGTTACACCCGGTGGATTGTGTTTTATCAAAAACTGCATTCCTCTGCCATCGCTGGATGCTTTTAAATTGTTTTCAGAAGTATTTCTTTACTTTCCCAATAAATTCTTTTTTTATGTAATTTCATAAATAAAAAGTGACACACAGATGGTAAATATAGGACCATAATTTTGTGGGCGAGAAAGCTAAATCTCATGTGCAAGTTAGGGATTTTAGAAGCCCAGCTGTTGATTCAGCTGCCACAGCAAAAATTTCCCAAATGTGGTATTAGTGGTGGGTGCTAGGTGCTGGGCGCACTCAACACTCGTGTTCCAAGAGTGACCCAAGGTGAACTCCATTTGAAAACCAACTTGTTTACAAAGTATCTGTTGCTTGAAGAGCAGGATTATGTCACTTTTCCATACCTTGAGCTCATGCAAACTCCAGGTGAACACCAATGGAAAAAAAAAATCACTTTTCCAAGTCATACAGAAAGGCACATCATAACTGCTAGGAAGAAAGGTCGTTAAGGAAAATTCCTCAAGAACATGAGGTCGGTGAGGGCAGGGACTTTGTCTTACTCTCCATCCACTGTATTAACAATGATTTAAAAGAACCTGTTGGGTTTGTGAAGCTGGGAAATTTGTTGCCTATTTTCAAGACAATTCAAAGATTATTTCACTGCCAGAGTTTGGTTTGTTTCTGGATAGAGTAGCCCGCTTGCCCTGCAGAAGCCTCAGCTTCAGTGCATGAGAGTTCTTGCTCTTTATACTAACAGAAAAGAGGGAGAGACAGAATATTTTCCAAATTTATAAATGATATACAACATTTTCATTTCTGAAAATTTCTACCCTTTGATTCCCCTCCTTATTCAATCTGTTAGATGAGTGACAGAAAAAAAAAATGTTGACCGCGGGAAGGGAAAGAAACTATCTACCATTCCTCTCTTAGAAAAAAGAATGTTGTTACATTTGGGACCTGATACACCTGTCAGAGTCCTGAGTAGCTGGATTTGTATGGTAGTCAGTCTTGTGCAATACACTAAATTTCTTAGTTGCTCATTTGCTTGAGGCATAAGCCATGATGTGGTAAAGAGGTTTCTGTATGACTTTTTACAGTGAAATAAAAATTTAGTACAATATGATTTTTAAAAAATGGAAGTAGGGGGTGGTGCCTGTGGCTCAAAGGAGTAGGGTGCTGGCCCCATATGCTGGAGGTGGTGGTTTCAAACCCAGTCCCAGCCAAAGACTGCAAAAAAAAAAAAAAAAAAATGGAAGTAGGTCTTGGGCATCCCTGAAGAGATATCAAATAAATAATTGTATTTATCAGTGAGTGAACAAAAACACATTAATTCTGATGCAAACTATGGAAGAAAGTAAAAAAATTGGAGAAGAAAAGAATAGGACTGTGTAATAAGCTTACTCCAACTGCAGGCAAGGAAGGCTTCCTGGAAGAAGTGACATTTAGCAAGGAACCAAATTTTCAATTGTAGGAGTAAGGCAAGAACCTCCCAGGAAGGGTAAAAGAAATTTCAAAGGGCTGCAATCAGACCAGTGGTAGAAAACTTAGTATTTTTTCACTGGTAAGTTCTTATTCTGTCAGCCAGAGTTAACAATTTA
>CAUYRH010164997.1:0-34443 GCA_963574655.1 Perodicticus potto | reverse complement strand
AAAGGAAAAATCCTGGTGGGATTTTCCAGGCTACTCCCTTAAGAGGATTAACTGCCTCCAAATGGTCGGTTAAAGGATTATTACTTAGCATAAGAATAACCTTGGTAAAGTAGTTATCAGTTAAGCCAGTTAAACCTTAGCCGATAAGGATAGTTTTACATAATAAGTGGTTATCATTTAGTCCAATTTATCCATAGACCTGTAAGTACCAGGCAGTAAAAGGCCTGGGGTCAGGTTTAAGTCATATGCTTATTGATTAAGTCATAAGATTAAGTCATGTGCTTGTTGATTAAGTTATGTGCCTATATAAGCCTTGTTGGAAGAAATAAATTTGCCGAAACGCCTGAGCGAGCGTCAGCCATCAATTATTTCGTCTGCAGTGCTGCCTTTGCGTCATTATCAGGGGGGCTGGGTGGCAGCAACAACCCAGCGGTCTACTTAATCCAAAAAAGGGCTATTCTGCCCTAAATACCTTCGATCAGAATGTCATAGAATAAGATTATTGATGTTCCCAGATGTGGACCCCCCACTGGAGGATTAGGGAGGGGTCTGTGAGGCAGGAAGGCTGCATCCACACAGATCAGCATTCTAAGGGGTCTTACATGTCAGAATCAGTCCTTGGAGGGGGGTGCTGGCCCTGGAGACTCAGACAGGGCTGAGCCCCAAGGCGGGGTTAAGTCTAAGAGGCGACCAGGCCAAGGGCCCTGGAGGTGGGGACTGTGAGGTCCAGGCAGTGGCAGGCTGAGAAGGCTCATTTGGCTGTGGTCGTGAGAAGGCAGCGCGGTGGGACGGCCAGGTCCAGAGGGAGCCTGGAGCACGGGCTGGACGAGTGGGGGAAGATGGAAGCTAGAAGGGGGTCGGATGCCTAGCCAGAAAGACCCACAATGGGAAATGACCTTGGAGGGCCAAAAGGAGCCTTAAGGATGCAGGGGTCATTTGGCCTTGGTGGGAGAGGAGCGTGCCGTCTGGAAGCTGGTCCCGGGTCAGGGTAAAGGCGGTGTTCATTCACCCCAGAAGCTCGCTACAGGCTGGGGCTGCAGGATGGAGAGTCCTCGGCTGGTGGGCCCCAGTATAGGAAGTCCAGTCGTGCTGCAGCCTCTGACCCTGCGAGGACCGCAGTCAGGGATTCCGCTTCTCCCACAACCACTGCTCAGAATTAGCCAACGCTTTCCCACGTGTCCAGGCATACCCAGAAAGACAGGTCTGAAGCTTACCTCCCTCTTCCCTGGCGCAGAGGAAGGACTTGGGACCTACGAAGTGGCGAAAGTGCCCTCCCGGAGAGCTGCAGGCGCTGCTGCCCGGAGCTGGACCTGCTGCCCCGCGTGCGGTCCGTCCTGGGATCGCCTCCTGTCCCCAGAGCAGCTGTGTCGCCGTCATGGCTCTGATGTCCGCATCCCAGGTCCTGCGCTGGGGTCCGAGGCTGCAGACAGGCCTCCAGGGGAGCAGGTGGTGGTTCCTGGGTTCGGGGTCACAGTCAGAGTCCCGAAGATGGAATGGCGAATTTCTTCTCAATCGTGAGCATTCAGCCTCCCTCGTACAGATTTGCCCGCAGCTGACCCTGGCAAAGTCCTCGCCCCTGAGGAGTGGAGACACTTCGGTGGTTCACACTTAGGTTACGCAGGAGGATGACTGCTCGGATGTGCCCGCAGAGGGACCGCCAGTGCTGGGACTGCTTATAAGAAAATATCCCAGCTTCAATTTTTCTTCGAGCTATATTGAAATCGCAGTTATGGACACAGTGGAGTCACCACCAAGATATCAGCTCGGAATTGTGTATCCTGTTACCTGCAGGTATCCAATGCTCGGTATGTTGGGGTGCTAAGGAAACAGCACCTTCAAATGTGATTAAGGCAAGAACGGAGGTGGGGTTAAGGGAGCAAGAGGATGGGTATTGGTGTCCTGGAGTGAAGGCAGAGAATCTCTACAACATGACTCTGCAGAAAGAGATAAAAGTTGCCATTTTCCTGATTTGTCCCATCCCCCCAAAGAGAATATTTATAGCCATGTTATTTCTGCTTTAAGATGCATTTAATTTCTGACTAATTGAGTCAGATTACAAATCAAATCTGTTTAATGTAAACAGAAACCCAGTTAGGCTTCACCCTTTCCACCTGAGTCAGTTAATTAAATTCCTGATTTATCAGCCCCCTTTCTGCTCGCTCTCTCTCACTCCCCCTCTCTCCCTCCTCCCTTCCTCTCCGTGTCCCCTCCACCCCTCTGGTCACATCACCTGTGGTCAGTCTACCTCATGGCTTCCCAAGATGGGAACCAACCCAATGGATGGACAGCCCCACGACATCAAGCGACTTCAGGTCATTCTTTGGAATGTGAATTAAATTGTGCAACACTTTTCCCAGTGAACAAAGCATCTTCACATATCTCATTCACTCTTACATTAAAACAGCCCTGAGAGTTAGGTAAAAGTGGTGCTTCACTCTCACTGAAGATCAGAGAGGTTAGAGGACTTGTTCAAGGTCACAAAGCTAGGAAGTGGTAATGCTGCAGTGCAGAGACGATGGTCTTCTCACTTGAGATGCCATGGTTTCTTTCTTGTTTTCCTTTTAACTACATGACAAAGGAGAACAAGCACTACTAGCCCTAACTATAAATCACGAGAGGGATGAAGAGAGCCTCTGACAGGCTGGTGGAATCGTCTTCAGTTTTAAGTCATTGTGTTGGTTCTACCCAATGTATACAGATTGCAGAGAACCAGGAAAGAAAATGTGTTTGGGACCATTCCTGAATCTCTACTCCCGGGCACGCTGGCTTGAGATGCTTGGCCTTTGGTGTGTTCCTCGGTGAGGATCACATGTTGGGCTCACGTTCTTATGTTCAGACTGCAAAGGACAAATGCCCGTGGCACCTTGGTAGCCCCAGAATAACTTTGCAGCAGCCTCAGTCCGTGTTGCTCCAATGACTCTCCGGCTGTCCATCCCACATAATTCAACACCCTCGCTTAGCACTCAGCTCTCCTTTGAAACTGATTTTCCACCACTTCATTTTATATGAAATTTTAGGTGTGATTCATTTAGCCATCCCTAAGAATTATTTATATACCTTTTTCACGGATTTTTTTGGTCCTTACAACTGCATTATTTTTTCTTCTAGCCTCAAATGCTGTCTTGGATGGGAAGCTGTCTTTGCCCTGACACAGAAAGAATTTCTCCCTCTTCTGAACATCCGTGGCTTTCCATATATATCGATCTTGCTGCATATCTCTTCTTATATGTTACTCATTCATATCACTCAGCTCTTGTACTAAACCATAACATTGCTGTTACAGACTTGAATCTAATGAATTTTGCATTGTTCACAGCAAGCACCAAGATGATGCTTGTGGTCAGCCAAATAATGGCCCCCAAATGTATCCAAGTCCTGATCTCCTGTAAATATTGCCTCATATGGCAACAGGGATTGTGCAGGTGTGATTAAATTAAGGAGCTTAAGGATGAGATGATTCTAGATTACCTGGGTGGGCCTGAAATAATCGAACAGCTCTGATATAATATTCCTGAAAGGAGGAAGCAGGGCTGAAGGAGAAGGCAAGGTGGTGACAGTGGAAGGAGAGACCAGAATGACCCACTTTGAAGGTGGAGGAAGGGGCCATGAACCAAGAAATGGAGGAGGCCGCCAGAAGCAGAACACAGCCAGGAAACAGATTCTCCCTCCACGGCCTCTGGAAAGAGCCTGCTCTGTACACACTTTGAGCCCATGAAACTGACTTAGAACTTCTGCCTTCCACAGCTATAATAAAATTATTTTAAACCACTGAGTTTGTGGTAATTTGTTACAGCAACAATAGAAAACTAATGCAGTGTTCAAAAAATTTTGATGAATGAAAAAATAAATGACTATAAGTGAATAAATGAAAACATGAATTCCAGAGGTTCTGAAAGGAGCCCTGCCTTATAACGTTTTCTTTCTTCCCATGTTTACCTATAAGGGGAGGTTTTACCATGGAAAAAGGCCTTCTCAAATGTTCCTGAATGTTTTTTCTGGAAGTCCGATTAAAATGCAAGTGTTTTAGCTGGGCTTCCGGATGGGTGGGCACTAATCTTCCATGTCCGTTTTCTTCTCTCCCATTGTTCTACAGCAGTGTTCTTTAATCTGTTTGTTTTATCTCACAGCACACTTGAAAATATAGTTAAACTTCCGTGGTACACTTCAATTATGTAGATTGAAAAAAAGAGTAAAGAAAAGAATATGCTTACTGTGCTTCGAACTTCTTTTGAAAATAATTTACTTAAGGATCTTTAAAAATGTTTAAGGTACACGTGATATCGTCTCACGGCACACCAGTGAGTCATGGCACACGAGCTGGCAATCACTGTTCTAGTGCTCATAAGACCAAGGGAACAGAAGGGAAGACAGAGCTCAATGGGGTGGGGGATTTGAGGGCCTGGTGCCCAGGTTTCTAAGGCAGGAGGGGGACAGTCTTGGTTAGACTGAACTGCTGGACGATACTCATCAAAGCCACATTTCACTGCCCTGGAATTCTCTCTTGACCTGCAGGACTTTTTTTTTCCCCCCCAAATTCTTATTTCTAAAGACAAATTCTCATCATTTTCAGGGAAAAACGTTCAGGATAAAAGTATTTTTGTTCGATGTATATCTTACTTTCTAGTGACAGACTGACAAGCCCTCATTTAACTTTAATTAGAAACCAAACTGAATAAAAATCCTTGACTTTGACATACCAAAGTGATTTAAGAGGACTTTTCAACTCCAGTATCCCAAACCCGAAACAGTAATTCAAAGGACCATTAACATGGTGCCCCCAGCACCTCTTGTGCATAGGGAAAGGCTAAGTTAATCCAAATGGTAATTGTGCCACAAATCAATTACTATTTAAGGTTGCTCTTACTAAACTTTTTTTTTTTTTTTAAGAGACAGAGTCTCACTTGGTCGCCCTTGGTAGAGTGCTGTGATATAGCTCACAGCAACCTCCAGCTCTGGGGCTTAGGCAATTCTTTTGCCTCAGCCTCCCAAGTAGCTGGGACTACAGGCATGCACCACAACGCCCGGCTATTTTTTTGTTGCAGTTTAGCCAGGGCCAGGTTTGAACCTGCCACCCTCGGCATATGGGTCAGCACCCTACTCATTGAGCCATGCGCCACCTGCTCTTTCTAAACTTGAAAATAAAACTCTTCATATCCCCTAAAGTACAATCTTAACTATGGTTTTTTGCAAAAGTAAGCCGTCCCTTTTGTGAAAGTACTCACACGTGTGCACGTATGCCCCTCTTCACGGGCTATTAACCGAGAGCTGATTGTCTCGCTCATTTTCTCAAATAGCACATATCATTCACACAGAGCCAGAGCATAATTTGAACAAAATAGAATGAGATTTTCCTCAACTTCAAATGAATTGGAGTGAGAGATAATAATGCTTTCTATTTTTTTCCTATCCAACAAGATCAGTTCTTAGCTCCAAAAAAAAAGCCTCCCAAGTGTTTCAGATTTAAATACATTACATTTAATGCAGTTTTTAAATTTTAACTACTTCTGATTCTTTTAAACGTTCAGAAAGTAGCCCAAGATTTCCAGATCTCCTAGTTGAACTGAAATCGAGCCCGTGAGTGTCAGCTGGAACGCAGCGTGGTCTGAACCCTCGGGACCCCCCCCCCCCCGCCCCGTGTTGGAAATGCTCCTTCCAATCAGACTAAAAACATAAAAAATTAAAACGTCAAGCAAACAAAATGCCTTTCATAAAACATCTTCCAAGAAAAGGAGAGAAGGAAAGAGAATTCTTGGGTACAAGTTCCAAGTAAATTATCCTTTACACTTAGATATAATTTTACACTGAACTGGAATAGTGTTTTACTCACTGCCATCGCTTATTTTTACCAGCGCTAAGAAAAACCAAGTGCTTTCAGGAAGACTAAACAAGAAAATTTTAAATCAATCTGCATAACTAATTTTTACACTTGCTACTTGTGTGTCCACGTGCGTATGTCCTTGACTTCCAAACTGTGAAGATGCAGCCAGCTGTTTTATATCTCACGCCTGCTCAGATACTGGTGGGTGCCTTCGAAGTGCAGCTAATGTTTGCTAACTCAGTAATGTTGGATTCTATGCCTCTTGGATTTCGTCATCTCACAGATTTTGCTCAGATCCCTGACTTCTGTATCATTCTTAACTATAAGTTCGTAACTATTGGCTTATTCTTACTGGGGAAGTTTCTCACACTTATCTGTTCTGATAAAATTATGGAGGACAGGTTCACTGTCAATTTGTCTAACAACAGAAAGCGACATCACAGACACTTCTGAAGCAAATGGAAATGATTCTCCTTTAATAAGATCACAGGTTCAATGGCGGAGCCATGAGGACAGAGAAATGTCCTCAGAAATTGTCTTAGAACAATTTATTTCACTAGAAGTTCTAAAATTATTTATTTTAGATGAAAATAATATGATATTAGGTAGCAAGTTTCAGCTCTGAGCCCACAGCAAAAGTTCCATTATCTCTTATCCTCTTGAATGCTTCCACAAGGTACCTCTGATCTCAATGTTTGGGTCAAGGCATATGTTGACAGCTGTCTGTACATAATACCAAATATGAACGTCAAGAAGAAAGCCATGTTTGGATGATAACTCATGTACAGGCTGGAAATATTTCTGAGTAGATTGTGTCTCTGTATATGCTAACTTGTGAAATTCAGAAACTCTGCCAAGTTTTAAGACCTTGGACTTTGCTTTTCTGGGTTTCTGTGTCTGTTCTTCTACCTTTTTTAGTCTTCCTATTTATTTCTAAAATAGAATTAGTAATCTTCTCGGCCTACCAAGTGTTAGTGTTATAGGGATTCAGATGAGGTATGCATGAAATTACTCTGAAATACCTAAAGCATGATATTTATTTATTCAGCAAATATTTGTTGAGCGTGTACTTCATTCTCAATGCTACCCAGTGCTGTGGCCACAACATACTCTGATTTCATAGGTAATAACATAAATTAGTGCCGTGTGACTACTATAGCAATTTTATTACTACTGTAACTTCTACTACCACTACTACTATAACATTGATATATGTTTAAAATAAATTGCTATTATTTGTGTAACCATCAACTTCTTTCATAACATTATAATATTTGGGGCATCTTCATAATTACTAAATGATTTCTTACATTTCCAAAACAACCATTGGTGCTTTTGTAGACAATAATGCAATCACCCTCAGTTGACCTTAGTTGGACATTTTTTTTACTTTTAGTTTCTATTCACGTCACAAATCTCAGCCTGACATTAGCAGGACTAACAAGAATGAGACATGAAAGAAACAGAACAATCTGGAAAGAAATAGATCTCTATAAATTTATTCTGCATCTATTCTTTATTTGTATAAAAATCATTTTATAAGGAAAATAATGAAGTACAGGGAATTAAAATTTACTTAATCATCTAGACATTATACTACATCATCTTTTTCAGACACATTGGTGGTGTGTGATGTTGGGGTTACTATACCCAGTTTGTGGATGACAGATGAGAGGTTTGGGAAGCCCAGTGACTATTCAGACTTATTAGACTGTACTCCGAAACCAAGGTACCCAACAATTCTCTTCCATCAGTTTAGCTACAATATGAGTTTATTTAATATGACTCAGTTCACATGCAACTGATCAATAGAGAAGTGGTAGTAATTGATATCTTGTTGGTAAATAGGTGATTTTTCCAGCGTGATAATGTTCGGACAAGATCAAGAACGAATTTTCTCACAATTAAATTGGTCTCATTAATGTATGGAAACCCTCAAGAGAAAAACTTAAATTATGCATAAATGCCTTCGGTAAGAAGTAGCTGGCATTAGCACCTTCAAGAACAGTGACATTTCCAGAATGTCAGTATTTCTGTGACTTTAGTCACATCAGAATCTCCTGGAAAACTTGTTGAAACACTGATGTCTGAGTTTCCTCTCTTTACCAACACTTACTCCCAAAGGGTTTCTGGGTCAGTGGGTCTAATGTAGTACCTAATGATTTGAATTTTTAACAAATTTTTGCGTGAAGCTGCTGGTCCAAGGACCATGCTTTGAGGATCTGCGCATTGTGTTAATCTATCCCAAGAAGCTGAAAAGGCAGATGAAAAGGTTACAAAGGCATTTTTTCCTATGTGAACAAAAATTGACTAAGGAAAACTGGGGTTGGTATATTAATTGGGATTGCATAGAATCTGTAAATCCCTTTGGGTAGTATAGCCATTTTAACAATGTTGATTCTGCTGGTCCATGAGCATGATGTGTTTTTCCATCTGTTTACATCCTGTGTGATTTCTTTCTCCGGTGTTTCATCGTTCTTTCTATAGAGGTCTTTCATCGCCTTCATTAAATATATTTCTAGGCATTTTAGTTTTTGTTGTTGCTACTATGAAGGTCATTGTGTCTTTGATTTGATTTTCAGTTTAACTGTTGTTGGTATATGTAAAAGACACTGATTTGTGTACACTAATTTTGTAACCTGAGATTTTGCTGAATTTATTTATCAATTCTAGGAGTTTCTTATTAGACTCTTTGGGGTTTTCTAGATATAAGGTCACATCTTCAGCCAACAGCAATAGTTTGACTTCTTCTCTCCCAGTTTGGATACCCTTGATTTTTTTCTCTTGCCTGATGCTCTAGCATGGACTTCCAGCACTATGTTGAATAGAAGTGGTGAAAGTGGGCAACCTTGTCCAGTTCCAGTTCTATGCAGGAATATTTTCAATTTTTTTCCCATTCAATATGGTGTTGGCTGTGGGTTTGTCTTATATGGCCTTTATAATTTTTATCTGTACCAATTTTGTGAGGTGTTCTTATCATAAATGGGTGCTGAATTTTGTCACATGTGTTTTCTGCCTCTATTGAAAGGATTGAATGGTTTTTGTTTGTACATGTATTAATGTAATGAATTACTTGTATAGATTTGTGTGTGTTGAACCATCCTTGCATGTGTGGGATGAAGCCCACTTGGTTATGATAATTTTTTTTTCTTTTGAGACAAAGTCTCGTTATGTTGCCTTTGGTAGAGTATCGTGGCGTCACAGCTCACATAACAATTCTTGGGCTTAAGCAATTCTCTTGCCTCAGCCTCCCAAGTAGCTGGGATACAGGCATTTGGCTATGTTTTGGGAGATTTTTTTGGTTGTGGTTGTCGTTGTTGTTTTGCAGGCTTGGGCTGAATTCAAACCCTTCAGCTCTGGTGTACGTGGCTGGCACCCTAGCCGCTGAGCTACTGGCGCCAAGCCATGATAATTTTTTTTTTATGTGCAGTTGAATTTGGTTTATTTTATATGAAACTTGAAAAGACCCTGAATACCCAATGTAACCAACTTGACATAATCTGAACAAAGAGGGTGGCATCACTTTACCAGACTTTGAGCTGTATTACAAGATTATAATAACCAAAATAGCATGGTACTGGCACAAAAACAGAGACATAGACCTATGGATTAGAACAGAGAAACTAGAGATGAAACCATCTTTATATTTCCATCTGATTTTTGACAAAGCAGATGAAAATATACACTGGGGAAAAGAAGCCCTATTCAATAAATGGTGCTGGGAAAACTGGATAGCCACATGTTAAAAAATGAAACAGGATCTGCACCTCTTACTGCTTAGCCTGTAGTCCCAGCTACTCACGAGGCTGAGGCAAGAGAATCATTTAAGCCCAAGAGTTTGAGGTTTCTGTGAGCTGTGATGCCATGACACTCTACAGAGGGTGACATAGTGAGACCCTGTAGGCTATGTTAACCAGGATGATGAAAGTATTTCAAATTGTATATAAAACCAGCACATTGTACCCCATAAATGCAATCATGTACATAGCTATGATGTAATTAAAAAAAGAAAAAAAAAGAATTCTAGAAGAAAATGTTAGAAAAACTCTTACAGATCTATGCATTGGCCTAGGGAAAGAATTTATCAAGAAGACACCCCCCAACAATCACAGCAACAACAAAAATAAACAATTTTAAAAGTTTCCATACAGCAAGAACACAATCAGTAGAGTAAATAGATAACCTATCAAATGGTAGAAAATGGGAGAAAATAGATAGATAACCTATCAAATGGGAGAAAATATTCAATATTCATATGCTATGCATCCAATAAAGGACTTAAAACAAGAATTTAGAAAGAATTCAAGCAAATCAGCAAGAAAAAAATCACCCCCATTAAAAAGTAGGCAAAAGACATGAACAGAAAATTTTCCAATGAAGATAGAATAATGGCCAATAAACACATGAAAAAAATGCTCACCATATTTAATCATCAGGGAAATGCAAATCAAAACCACAATGAGATCTCACCTAACTTCAGCAAGAATGGCTCTTATCAAAAAGTCCCGAAACAACAGATAATGGCATGGATGCACAGAGAAAAGAACGCATATATACTGTTGGTGGGATTGCAGACTCCTACAACTTCTATGAAAGTAGTATGTATACCTCAATGAACTAAAAGTAGACCTACCATTTGATCCAGCAATCCCATTACTAGTTATTTACCCAGAGGGGGGGAAAAAGACATTTTATCAAAAAGACACTTGCACTCACATAATCACAACAGCACAATTCACAATCATAACAATCTGGAAACAACCCAGTTGCCATCAATACATTAATGGGTTAATAAAGTGTGGTATGTGTAGACCATGGAATACTACACAGCCATAAAGAATGGTGATTGAGTATCTTTTATAACAACTGAATGGAACTGGAGACCATTCTTCTAAGTGAAGTATCACAAGAATGAAAAAACAAACACCACATGTGCTCAGTACTCAGTTGAAACTAGTTGATCAACTTATGGGCTCATGGAAGGGAAACTCAGCAGGAAACATGTAGGTGAGAGGTGGAAGGAGAGGTCGGGGTGAGTCACATCTAAGAGGTACAATGCACACGTTATAGGTGAAGGGCACACTTACGATTTTGAATAAAAATGTGCAAAAACAAATTATGTAACCAAAACATGTGCACCCCTGTAATTGAAATAATTTCAAAATATTGACTAATGAAAACAGTGACCTTCAAATCATATTTTTATGTTAATGGAACCAGTCTCATTATCAGAAGCAAATGTCTTTATGGACCTACATTCTGTGGAATAAAACAAGAGCCCTGGCATATCAGGCTACAGTGATATTTGAACTGAATGTAGCTACAAATGTCAGTGGAGACTTAACCATGCCAATATTTTCGTTAGGATTACTATTGTTTTTTCTATTTCTCTGATTGTAAAGTTCTATAGGTTTTGAATGATTCACTACAACCCTATGTGTTCCGTAAGTCCTACAGTTTTTAGCATGTAATTTTGTAGGACACAAGGTTGTACGGGAATACAAATGCACAGAAATGCTATATAAAGAAATTCTTATCAAATCTAGGGACAACAATCCAAAAAGTAGGAGATGGAGAAGAACTGATAAACGTGCAGCATGAATGGAGTAGAATTTGTGTGAGCCTGATGAACACTGCCTGCCAAGCTGTGCTAAATCCTCCAGGAATTTGTCAAAACATCGTCTCCAGCAGCGGAGCCAGATCAGTCCTCAGCACTGATGTTCTTGGGATTAAAAAGTGTCTGAAGCAGGGGCAGAATACTTCTCAGGTATTTTGTTAAGAAAATTAAGCCTTCCATCTCTCCTTAAATGGAACAAGTCTGCTCTCCTCGGCGTGTCTGGAACCTGCCTCACCTCACCAAATGCTTCGCTTTGGGGCTCTCTGTTTTTAATTCTGGCTGTGACAATCAACCCGTGTTCTTCTACCCACAATTCTGGAATGACACCTGTGGAAAGCAGATCAGTTGGTTGCCCTCCTGGGAGGCCACAAGGAAGGAGGTGAGGGCATGAGGGTTGAGTTGAGCACCTGCAGGAGAGGGCGCCTGCAGCACCCCAGACCTAGAGTCCTGTACCCCACATCCCGCCAAAAGCCTGACCATGTCCTTCCTGTCACCAAATGAATGAAGCCAAAATGCAACCCACTCAAGGGGAAGAAAGAGGTCACTTTTGCTCCTGACCCGTAGGAGAGCTCGAATACAAGGGTTCCTGGGCTCTCTTCCTTCATACCATGGGCAGGGAGGTGCGGGGTGGTTCACAGGAAATCATCTCTGGGTGTCACTGGCGCTTCAGCAGTTTGCATTGTCACCTTCCCTAAGCTGAATATTTATCCTTGGACCACAGTGTAAGAGAATGCTGATGTTTTAATCCCATACAAGCTTCTAATAACTGATTTGGCTGAGTCAGACTATGTGGAAATGGAGTGAAAGCTTGCTGAAAATGTGCTTCTCAAATGAACTTAAGTTAGTGAATTCAAGGCAAAAAAAAGTCCTGGTGAGCTAGTGTCTGAAAAGCCTTCAGGGGAATAGTTAAATAATAAGATCAAGATCTAGGATGATGAAATGAGGTTTTTAAAAAAAATAATTAAAAAACCCCAAACAGCCTTTATTGAAAAGACCACAGTCCTTTTGTAGCTGGAATTTCTCTCTGCCAGGTCCTTGGTCCCAGGAATTCTAAGAATTTGAATCCACAGACCACCAAGACTGATGGGCAAATATTTAAGTGAAGGAGGGAGCAGAACCTTGGCAATGGAGGGGAGCCCTAGTGGGAAGCCAGCATGGATCTTCTGTCTAGGGGTTTATATGCGGCTTTTCTATCCTGCAGGCAGGGGTTTTGGGGAGATAGAATGCATATCTGGAGTATGTCACAACCATTTGGCGCCAGGGGCTTGGGTAGAAGCTGATTTTAAAACTGCCATGGTGCACAGGAATATGGTCCTGCCTGGGGCGCCCTTCTCTGCTCTGGGAGCAGCAGCCCAGATGAGATACTGGTCAGGCTGCTTGTTTATGACCTTGTTTGTGTTCAGAGAATGTGGCCTGCAAAGGGCCTGTTTTGACCTAGGGATGGGATCTGTGATGAGACTGATTTTTCTGAGTCTACTTAGGCCTAGAGAATGGGGGTCCCTTTCCAGCCCTGAATGGGGGAACCCTGTATCACTGTGCTGATAGGGAGTCATCACAGGTTTGGAAAAAGTAGATGGCATTCTGAGTTAATTAAAATGTTCACTTTAGGTTCCTGTGGTGATGACAGCAAACAGCTCATAAGTTGGATGTAACTGTTTGACCAGTATTTGAATGAACAGCTTATGGTGAGAAATTCAAGGTTATTTGATAGTTATAAATGCAGTAAGTTCTCTATCTGCTATAGCCTCAATCAAAGTTCCCTGGGTACAGGCATTTTTCAAGCAACTGGAAAGCAAGACAAGTTACTTGCATACTAAACCTGTATGTATATAAATCAGAATCCTAGTTTCTGAAAGTATTTTGTATCTTGGTATACATTGGTGTCTATTAGGAAAACGAGTCACCAGTGTGTGGTGAAGTAGTTTTCAAACATTAGTGTACATTAGAATCCCCGGGAAGGGCTATGAAACCGTGGCTTGCTGGGCCCCACCCTCCAGACCTTCGGAGTCAGCAGACCAGGGTTGAGGTTTTTATTCCTAACATTTACATTTCTAACAATCTGACAGGTGATACAGAAGCTGCTTGGTTGAGGGGCCACACTTTGAGAGGCCACACTTTGAGAACCACAGAAAAGACACTGGCAATGGGGAGGTCAGAGCCTCCATCAGGAGTGTGGGACCTCTAATTCCTTCCAATCAGCTATTAGTATGACCACTGGGTTTTAGTGGGGTTGATGAGATGGCTTCTTGCAACCCATGTTTGAATTCCTATGTAAGATTGCTGGTAAACAGAGAATTCTGTCTAAGAGTGCTAATGAATGCCACTTTACCAATTCTCCCTGAAATTCTTACCTGATGGTAAATGTTTTCCAACCAAAGCTGGAAGGAAAAAGAACCCGAAGCTGTCGTCATCAATCAGTTGTTTCATAATCAAGAACATTGAACCTCTGAATCAATAGACTGTGTCTTGGGAGTGACGCTGATTGCCCAGGTTGGGCTGGCTCCCCAGTGGTGCCGGCCGCTCCAGCCTTCCCAGGGTCTCAGGCGTCTAGTTTGTCTATGCCCTTTTCACCTGATTTAGCCTGAGCTGCTTTGATTCAAGACTATTTGGTCTGGGGATTTTTGAGGAACTGGGAAGGCTCATTGATTATTTTCTTTTAGATTAAGCTACATATGTTAAAAGTCACTAAAGCAATGATGTCTGAAAAACCTCTTCTGCCAGAGGAAAGAAAAACAGCAACATTTGGATCTTGTGTTTCAGGCCAGGAGTGGAAAGGCAGCATGTAACCGGGTCAACTCTAGAAACCATTATTTCCTGTGTTGCTATATGAACCAGGTAAATATTCTCCGTCTGAACTTGCTGCTGCTTCCAAAATGCGAGTCAAGTCCTCTCTCTTCCTGGTCATCCCATGGTCATGTGCAGGTAGCTCAGTGACTGAGGGAAGATATTTAGCTCCCTGAATGTTGCCTTATTCAGGATGTTTGAGCCTTGAGTCATGATGCAGGAACATGAAAACAGAAGAAGTTTAAGGTCATTCTCAGACTGCTTATTCATCAGCACCTTTTAATATTAACATGCACCTCACAGAATATCTGACTCTTGCCTCAGACTGTAATCCCATGGGTAATTGATGGTCCTATCTGGAGAATATAGACACAGGTTTCCATATGTAGAGTCATCTGAGCATCTTTCTAGATCTGGAATGTCATTTATGTTTTTCACTTTCAGCTAATCACAAACAAAGAAGAGAATGCCAACCAGCTTCCCTTTATAGCTGCCAATACTAGAGAAATTTTTGAAAGTGAGTCCCCAGCTATTCTCTGCTAATTCTTCCCCATTTCTTCTTTGAGCATAATTTTCCCGAACAGATAAGCATTTATTTAGGTGTTTAAATCTGCTACCAAATCAAAATGTTTTGATTGAAAGGAAAAAAGACATTTAGTTTTCAGAGAGGGAAGATATTTTTCCTGTATTTCTAATTACAATTCCAACCCTTTAAAAGTTCTCTTATTTCTGCAAAATTATTTAATCTCGCATTTAGAAAAGGATACTCTAAATATTATATAATGTGGTGCATTTAGAAGATGATGACACAAGCAAAGTATAACAAACTGGAACACGTTTATGAGGGCTATCAAACCGCAAGCTTGAACACATTTTCCTTTAAATTGTCTTTCCGCTAAGAAAAGAAACCATTAAGGCTAATATTAAGAACATAGATTTTCAATAAAACAGAACCAATTATCTCTCAATTTGAAATAACAAATCCTATGTAAGATGGTTATTACTTATAACAATAATACAAGAAAATTCTCTGCAACCTAAAGGTCTTAATATATTTTACAATTTTAATGATTTCCTTAAGCCTTAAAAAAGTTGATTTCTGAGTGCTATGAAGATGACATTGCATAATTGCCCTTTTAAATGTCATGGAATTCAGGATGAAAGAAATAATATTAACTTCCATTTGAACAGTCCTTTATATATTTTTATAAACAGCTTCATTAATATATAATTCACGTATTATACAATTTACTTAAAAGTGTGCAAATTCAACCCTTTTAAGGGTATTTACAGTGTAGATGTGGGGAGAAACTTGCCCTTTTCCCCCGAACGTTCACTGAAAGATCAACTCACAATTAAGGCAGATTAATAAGGGAAATGTTTATTTCCAAATACCACGAGCTTGGGGAGAATCACAAGAGTGATTACTTGGTGTCTCAGGGATGGTGTGATGGTCGGATACCTTTAGACCGCCTTTAGAAGGGGGAAGGAGAATGTGGAGTGTAGGTGCAGTAAGTGGTTGTTTGGGAGGATGAATAGGTGGGGGAAAACAGATTGGCTTATACATTAACCAACCTGAGAGATAGGTATTGTGTTTTAAATGATTTGAGCCAAATCTGCTAGCATTCTTTTCTTTTTTTGCAGTTTTTGGCCAGGGCTGGGTTTGAACTCACCACCTCTGGCACATGGGGCCAGCACCTTACTCCTTTGAACCACAGGTGCCGCCCTCTGCTAGCATTCTTGATCTTTCCTGCAATATATTGAGATAACAGGGGGAGGAAATGAAGTCAGCTGCCTCCCCTTGATCTTTGGATCAGATCAGTCTGGTTTTATATAGATGGAGGGAAAGCCCCTTCCAAATGTTTTCTGATCTTGAATGGCCTTTAAATTAAAAATATTCTTTATACCAAGGAGTCATAGTTTGGGATGAAATTTCCTTAGCTTCTTCAACAGACATATGCAGCCATCACCACAATTACATTTAGAACATTTGATCCCCTCAGAAAGAAACTCTGCACCTGGTGGCTAGCCACCTGCCTCGTCCTGCCTCCGACCCCTTCAGTCCTCATCAACCACTACTCTGTTTCTACAGATTTCCCTATTCTGAATTTTCATGAGAATGGAATCATATCACATGTAGACTTTTGTAATTGGCTCTTTCGCTTAAAAGAATGTTTCCAAGGTTCATCCATGTTGCAAGATACATCAGTATGATTCCTTTTTATGGCTAGGTAATATTCCATTATATGGATATATCATAATTTGTTTACCCACTTGTCTATTTATCCATCATTGGGTTTTTCCAGCTTTTAGATATTTGAAATGATGCTGTTATAAACATTCATATACAAATTTTAGTATAGTGAAAATGTTAGTGACCATATGTTTTCATTTCTTCTGGGAATATACCTAGGAATGGAAATGGTGGATCTTATGGCAATATTTAATTGTTTAAGGGACCGTCAGACTGTTATGCAAAATGGCCCCACTATTTTATTGTCCACCAGCAGTGAATGAGTGTTCAGATTACTTAACATTCTTGCCAAACTTATTTTTATAACTTTTTGATTTTCACACCTACATGGGAGTGAAATGGTACCTCATTGTGATTTTGAACTGCATTTCCTTCCTGGTTAATGATTTCAAGCGTCTTTTCCTGTGCTTATTGGCCATTTCTTGGAGAAATGTATGCTCTGATCACTTAACCATTTTGAAATTCAGTTGTCTTTTTATTATTGAGTTCTAAAAGTTCTTTATATATTCTGGATACAAGTACCTCATAAGATATTTGGCAAATGCTTTCTGCCATTCTACAAATATTTCACTTTCTTGGTGGTGTTTGTTGAAGAACAAAAGTTCTTAATCTTAATAAAATCCAATTTATTTTTTCTTTTATTGTTCATGCTTTTGGTTTCATATCTATGAATCTTTTGCTAAATCTAAGATCGTTAAGATTTATACCTGTGGGCTTTTTTCTGCAAGTTTTACAGAAGTTTTAGCTTTTACCTTAGATCTCTGGTCCATTTTGAGTCAACTTTTGCATATGGTATCAGGTAAAATCCAAGTCCATTCCTTTACATATGCTTATCTATATATGTCCAGCACAATTTGTTGAGAATAATATTGAATATTCTTGGCACCCTTGTCAAAAACCAGTTGACCACAGATGTATGGGTATATTTCCTGACTGTTTCTCAATTCTATTCCACCAAGCTCTTCGTGTGTCTAGAACCACATGGTCTTGATTACCATGCTTTCTGGTAAGGTGTGAAATGAGGAAGTTTTTCAGTTATGATAATTTTCAACTCCCAAATTTTAATTTTTAAAAATAATTTCTATCTATTTATTTATTGATATTCTCTATTCAATGCAACACTGTCATCATACCTTACTTCTTTAATCATGCTTCTCATTAGTTCTGTGAACTGCACCCTACAACCTGGCTCTGCAAATGAATCCAATGAAATTGTGGCTTCTTAGAAGAAATAGTTTCTGAAGTCAGTGTTTAATCTTTGTTTTGCCCTGAGGAAGGCTCTTCTAGCTCCCTTGTTCCCCAGTTCTCTCCTGCAAACTGGTGACCTATAGTCTAGGCTGTATTCTCATTAAATCCATGAATCTTTTCCCAATTATTTTTCACAGTAACATCTACTGTTTTTAAGAGCATCTTTAGTTTTGAACTTTCCCATACGCATTGCAAATTAAGTCCTTTCCTTTGGGGAAAGATTAGAAGATACCTTTTTTATGGTTTTATGGCTTGTCCCCTCCCTCGGATAATATTACCCCCCACTGTAATTATCTGAGCAGGGTTTTGGAGGTGGGCATGGGAATGACACCCATCTCTGTGAATGACACCCCCACTGTAGAAGCTTCACACTCTGTGCAAGAGAGGGGAGCATCAGCCTCTCCTCATCTTAGCATTTATCTCCTGTGTGGAACATTCACCTCATAAGCCATAGCAAAGAGAGTCAGGGCCGTGGTATTCTCAGCACACCTTGTGCAAGGTAGAGCCTCCATTCCATAAGTAGGGTCTGGGTAGAAGAAAAGTGCCCTTCTCTCTCATTTGCATTCACCTGGAAAACAGCCTAGTAACAGATACCTGGGCAAGAGGAGATTAAGGTCCAGCTCCTCCTGAGAAGAAAGACTTCTGTGCTCCTGCCTGCAGCAGAGTAGAGTCTGCCTCATGGGGCACAGGGGGGAGTGAGTGGTCTTGACTCTTGACATCTTTACTTCATTTTCTTGCATACATGCTTCTTTATTTGTTGTTTGTCCTTAGAAAAAAATTCAGAGGATTTAAATATGTTGATTGTTTGGTTTGTGATTTTTATCAGTTTCACTGAAGAATGGGCCCCTGGAGCCCTCATCCTGTCGTGGTGGAAGTTGATCTCCTCCCGTCTGTTACAGGTGGTAAAGTAGTGTCACATACTTTTCTCATCCTTGTTAGCTACTTACATAGACTTTAGTAACCATGTCATTCAGGTAGAGTTTCTCTCACATTGCAGTTGACATTTATTGAGCAAGAATTCTATATCAGACACTGGAAGCATTAAGATACATATGATCCGTTTTTCCCTTTGCTAAGGGAAGATACAGAGATATGGAGAGAACTCGATAAGTTGCTGCAGGAATAAGAGGAGGGTTTGAACACCAAGTCATTTGAACCTTAATCTCACTTGTCTATTGTGCCTTCTATTGGACCTTGGGGAATATAGAAATATATGAGAAATACAATTTCCTACTTGAATGTCAAAATTATAATTCTTTCACCTTATCAAAGATTGAAGGTGTGGAAGTTACAGAAATCTCTTTCCTGCCTGATGTAGTCTAAGTTTTATGATCGTACTCTTCTGATTTCAGCTTGTAATAATACTAAGCAACTATATTTTTTTGTGGGATATTGAGAGACCAGTTTTTTGTTAGTGAAAATGTCCTAAGTTTCAGTTGCTACTTAAAATTCCTGGAAGAGAAGACAGTCATTTTGGAGGTGAAGACAGCATTGCCATAAATCTAAGTGAAAGTGTAAAAATGATTACACTGAGATAGTAAGAGCAGCCTTTAAACGGAGAGAATCTGTGCCCAAATGACAGCATTTTGTGGTACCAAGACTCAAGCACTGATGAGAGTGGTTTGACTGATGCCATTGGAGTATCAGCACCATATTGGGAGGTGAGTCGTCAGGGGTTGGAAGCCATAGAACAGCTGTGTCAACACCCTGAGGTCAGGGAGGTTCTGAACATTGTGGACCCCAAATGAGAGCAATGTCACCATGAGACAGATGTGACAGAGATGAGGGTCTCTTTGAAATTCAAGGGGAAGAATTGATTAAAGGGGCAGTGATGGGGAAATTACTCAAGGAAAGATAATATATCTTTTGGAGAAATTACTTGATTGCAAAGACAAGGCAGCAAACACCAGGCTTGACCGAGCAAAAGTTGCACTGCAAGATGGCAGAGCTACCTAGAGAAATATCAAATGAAGGAGAAAGATTGTGAAGGAGAAAACACTTTGGCCCCAGGAAAGAAGAGTCGTTGGTAGAACAGTTATACAAGGAGCTGGCCCAAGAACAGGTAAAGAAAAACAAACTCTAAAGCCCCAAGTGAGACACAGCAGCAAATCTGTGACAAAGAAAAATGGAAACGTCCAAGGCAAGAATGAGTCTGGAGGAAGTGAAGTATGAAATTTGTGGTCTCAGGAAAGGAAACCATGGCAATGTGAGCTCATCACCAGAGGGAGAATTGAAGGCATTGCCAGGGTGTTACCGCAGCACCATCAGTCCCTGTTGGAGAACCCACAATAGGTGAGAAAGCCAGAACCAGTAGAAGATGAAGTTGGCCGAGCAGGAACACAACTTGCAGAAGGAGATGGTGGTTGTGGAGCTGCAGTGGGAGAGCAGCTGCGTCCTGACTTATGTAAGGGAGGGCTGGACCTGGACCTGTGTCCCAGGGATTTGTTTTGTTTTGTTTTTTGGAGTGACTGAGGCTTGTTGGGTTCCTAGGGACCAGAACGACCACTCCTCTGAGAGTCCTGAAGCAAGAGAATCAATGCCAGACCAAGTCCATTTTGAGTGTCTTGAGATGGCAGCAACAACTGATTTTAGCAAAGGCTGTTCCAGGGGTGTAAAACTTCTGCAGCATCAAGGAGAACAAAGAGTATGGTTTAAGAGTTGGTTGGGCAAGGACATAACTGGGCAGTTACGAAGAGATGACAAGATCAAGGGAAATTGAGTTTCTGATACTCAACTGATTTATAGGAATGTGATCTGAAGGAAGTGGGGCAAAAAACAATGTGGGGACAGTAAGATGGCAGGCTACAGGGGTCAGACAGGTGAAAAGGAAAAGTCCAGCAGAGGCACTGGGCGGACTAAAGGCTGTGTTTCACATCAGCACCCTGACGGCCGGCAGAGCAAAGCCTGGAAGCCTGTTACAAGTAGACAGTGGCATGGTCAAAGAAAACCAAAATGACCAACAACAAAAATATGAAATAGGTGTGGCCCTAGTTGTTTTGTAGTTATCCCAATAACCAACCATCAGCTTTTAAAATTTTTATGGATTTTCTTTAAGAATTTTAGGAGAAAATGTACCAAGTAAGTAATCTCATCAATATGCTGCTCTTTTAAAACATTTTATACCCAGAGATGCAACTTTTAGATTTCTTTTAAATTTGCCATTATTGCCTATTTTATTTTCTCTTCTCTTTCATCCCTTTCCTCCCTCCTTTTTTTCTCCTTTTTCCCAGGACTTTATCTCCAGTCTGTGATTTTAAAATTATTAGCCCACAGCCACAACCATACAGGGAACAGGAGGGGAAAAACATGTACCTTTTTTTTTTGTTTTAAGTTTTATATTTACTTCTTTACTTACTCACCTTACTTACTTATTTATTTATTAGAGACAGGAACTTGCTACGTTGCCCGGGCTTGTCTCAAACTCTTGGCCTCAAGCAATCATCCTGCCTCAGCCCCCCACAAAGTGCTGGGATTATAGGCATGAGCCAGTGCAGCTGGCTGGACAAACATGCTTCATTTTAAGCTTGATATCTTATGTGTGGGAGACTTTCATGTTTGTTTTTCCATCCTGTTGACTACAGGCTGCCGCATATGTAGTGGAAACCACATAGTTCATGAGAGACTAAGCTGGAGTTGAAGGAAAAGTTGCTGCTACAGGAAATATATGTGGTCCCACCCTGTATTTGTGTCAGGAACTGGAAAGTGTCTCAGGGCAGGGCTGCTCCACTTGCAAGCTTCAAGTTAGCTACCAGTTTCATGGATGCCAGGAGAAGACATGAGGCTTCTGAGTTGGGGCCAAAGAGGGTTGCTGATGACAAGGGTAGTAAGCAGAGCATCAGCATTTTTGCCTTGGTTCCCAAGGCCCATTTCCACGTGGCCCCAGCACATATAGAGAGTTCTGATCTAGACGGGGATTTCTTTTCTTCTCCCCTCAGGGAACACACTTCATTTATTTTTTATTTCAGATTGTATGAGGGTACAGATGTTTATGATACAGTGTTTTCATTTCTAAGGTAGAGTTCAAGTTGTAGTTGAGCCCTTTACCCAGGGGCGTGCTGAACACCCTCACTTTATGCACACTGGGTGAGATCCTGCCTATCACCCTCCCTAGGAGGGGATTTCAGAGCCCAGGAGAGCTGAGCCTTTTCTGCTGGGTAGTAAGAGGCAAGTTGGAAGGGAATTTGAGAAGTAGAGAACAGGAGAGGTTAGGAGCAAGGGTGGGTAAAGCACAAGAGTGGGAGTAAAAGCTCTGGGCTTGAGGGTATGTGTACGTGAAGATTTAGAGACAGGGAGCCTGCAATCTGCCTCCTGAGGCTTTGTTTCCTTAATGACCAGCACGCAGTAAATGCTCAGTAAACAAATAGCCCCCTGGTAGGCTCAGGGAAACAAAGAACAGTAATCAGTAAGGGACGTTATTCTCAAGTTTTAGACGTTTGAGTTGGTTATTGTGTGGCCTTACTTAGTCTATGATGATAATGATCGTTGCTACTAACCCGGCCATTTATTGGGAACTACATGACAGACAGCATGCTGATATAAATGTGTGTGTGTGACGATGTCACGTATGGAGATGACCCGTGTGTGGACAGACGTGAAGCTCCGTCTGGTGTCTTCGAGCACAGATAGAGACACAAACTTCATTCTCAGGCCAATCCCAAGGGTAGGTGAGCTCCATTTTACAGACTGAGAGCGGGTAAACCTCTGGACCCGCGTAACTGAGCAGTTTGTCTGACTCTCAAACCCAATCTCTGACCCCCCGCGTCACTCCCCCTTCCTGAGCGGCGGCCTGAACGCAGGCATTGCCGTCCCTTAGCCTTACTTTATTATGAGCACAATGGTTTATTTACGCTTTTCTGGGACAGTCCCTATAGAAGCATTTTTTTTTTCTGAAAACAGTAACAAGTGGAAACCTTGACTTTTCTCCCCTTCATGTCCCTCCTCTGTGGAGCATTTACGGGGTCAGGACTTTTTAGTAGGACCAATAGGACCTTAGAAGGACCAGCCGTCTCCCAAGGGGCACTTGTCTAGACACAGACCGTTCTCTCTCACTGATTTCATCTCCTATCCTCTTTCCATCCTAGTCACAATGTTTTGTAACAGGTGTTTTGCTGGACAGGACTTTTGTTATAAGAGAACTGATGAGATTCTTTGTGCAGTTAGAGCTAACACAGAGCTGGAAGGAATCTGTCTTCTCATTGCTCCGGGAATCCCAGCAGGTCATGAGGTTTTATTTATTTATACCAGAGCTGGCGTCCTCATAAAAGTCATCACAGGCAGGGCCAGGCTCAGGCTTCTTCAAGTGGCTTTGCAGACAGGGGACACGAGACTGAGGTGTATGCTGTGTGAGAAGATGAGGGTAGGCGTCTGGCTAGCGTGGACCAGGTGAGACCACGGATGGTAACATATGTCCCACCGGGGAGTGAGCCTGATGTTGGAAACACGGCCCACGGAGCTCGCCCCAGACCTACTGAATCAGAGTCTCCGGGGCGTGCCCAGACAGCTGTGATTTTACACACCCTCCTGTGGTCCTGATCCATGCTGAAGTGTGACAGGTACCGACCTGGGCCTGAAACTGAGACCCTGGCCTGGGGCAGTGGCATTAGGGATGGGGAAGGGGCAGGGGGCAATTCAGGAGCGATTTGGGAGAAGTACCAGTAGAGCCCAGTGACCCACAGGAAGTGAACCAGCCGACCACGCACAGGTCTGTTTTGACTCTCGAGACTTTCTCTGCGTCTTGACCATTTCTGTTGTTCACAGTTGGGCAATACAGAACAAGCCGGTCTGGAGCCCAGAGAACCAACGATTTTGGTGTTGGGCTTGGGATGCCTGGGAGGCATCCAGGCCTAAGTATCCATTAGAAAATTAGCTGTAAGACCCGGAGTACAGAAGAGCTTGTCAATCCAGATATCTAGATTATAATTCATCAAAAGATGTTGGAACTGAATTTACATCATGTTGTCATATTGAAACTCAATGTAGGGTTAAATGAGAAACCCGCTGTTTTGCCTTAAAAGTCACATAAAAAATGTAACAATGCAATATTTCACTGAGCTGGTCTGGAGGAAGTAAAAAAAAAATGAAGCCATTCTCCTTATTTAAGAGACCAAAGTGTTTAAATTCTAGACACTCAAGCAAAATGAGGAAAAAGCTTTCTATCTCAGCACACTCCAAAAAATGTCTGTCCTCACCTTTCTTGCTCTGGTGGAGTAGGAAGGAAATTAGTGAACTGACATCTTCCCTTTAGTGAGTTCTGGGCTTACAGGGACCATATGTATGTAAATCTCCGTGACTCCTAAAGCCAGGAGGGCACTGCACTTCACACTGACCACAGGTTCTAAGCTTAAAGTCACAATATGCTGTCTGATGGACATTTTTTTTCTGATTTAAATATTTACTTAAAAGACTATTACAAAAGGTAACAGTTAAGGAATCACTTTTTATTGAAAATACAAATGTTGCATGAGATAGACATTATTGTTTTCTGTTTCAGATCCACCTGGATGCTTTAAAATTCAAATGCTTAGGTTCTCCTGTGTCAGAATTTGCCAGAATATCCAGGAGTCTGCATTTTAACAATTATTCAAGTATTCATTTGCATATAACAGTTTGAGAATCGTGGTGGCTCACACCTGTAATCCCAGCACTCTGGGAGGCTGAGATGGGCAGATTGTTTGAGCTCTGGAGTTTGAGATCAGCCTAAGTAAAAGTGATACTCGGTCTCTACTAAAAATAGAAAAGCTAGCCCCACCTAGCCTGAGGTCCCAGTTACTCAGGAGGCTGAGGCTAGAGAATCACTTGAGCCCAAGAGTTTGAGGTTGCTTTGAACTATTATGCCACAGCACTGTACTCAGGGTCACAGAGTGAGACTCACACACACACACAAATTTGAGAATCACTGATCTAGGCTAATTTATAGTAGAATCTCTGCAAATTTACTACCAAAGGGACTATAACACATTAGTCAACATATGGAGGTGGTCAACATAAGGCACTTCCATTGAGTACTTGTGGTGTATTCTAGTCTATGGAAATTAGGTCAATTTATGGAGATGGTCAATGTGGGGAGTTGGTCAACTATGGAGGTTCTACTGTATTTTCAGACTTGTCACCATAATTTAGTATGCAATGTTTTAGGTCCTGAATTTGTGCATAGGCATTTTGTGTAAGAAGGAGAGGTTACCCCTTCATAGGGGACTTTGAGTATCTGATTGAGAGTGGTTTCTAAATTATTCAATCTATATATTAAAAGACTTCAATTATAAATTAAATCACATTCTTATATTCTTCTGCTTTATACTTTTATTTAGGAGTTGCTTGATATAAGTGGCTGACAAGTCCTGTATCTCAGAATTCTACCTTAATTTCTAAAAGTAACACTTCCTTGGAGAGAAAGGTGGGTGGTGCAACATCTAATCTAATGGACAGGCACATTAAATCTCAAGAGATCCAGTTCAATATTCTGTAAAGGGAACTGGCATAGAGCCTAACAGAAAATGCTTAGCAATCTTTGAGAGGAAAGGTTTGTACTGGAAATGTTGTAATGTCCTGTGTTTATTCCAGGATGTCTCATTTATTACCACCATCACTGTTGGGATCATCTGCCATCACTGTTGTTGTTTTAAACAAATTTTCCATCTTAGGTAATGGAAGAGAATATATATGTAGAAGGACTTAAATGTAATTTTCATGATTGAATATGGAAGTTAATGACTTAACCCTACACCCTAAATTACTAAAACTGAATGGCAAGAGGCCATCCGCATTTATGGAAAAGGTCTCTTGACTTGGCAAAAACATTAAGTTTGACCTGAAGGAAGAAATGACCTGAGTTTTAAGCAAAGTTGAAGGAGAACTGTTGGCTAGAACTCACTAGAAAAGGGATGTGTCCAGAAGCAAGATAGATGTGTTCTACTAGTTTTGTAGGGCTGCATAGCAAAGTAGCACAGTTCTGGGGTTACCAAGGTCAAGGTATTGGCAGACCACACTCCCTCTGGAGGAACCAGGTAAAGGTCTGGCCCAGGCTTCTCTCCTGGGCTCTGGGAACCTTAATGTTCTTTAATTACATCTATGTTGTCACAATGTCCTTCTTTTATTAAGGCTCAATAGTATTCCACTGTATGTGTGTGTGTGTATGTATATATATATGTGTGTGTGTGTGTGTGTGTGTATATATATGAGATATATATGTGTATATATGTACACACACATATGAATATAATATATGTCTATGTATATGATACACGTATCTTTTACATTTTTCTTATCCATTCATCTGTAGATGGACCCATAAGTTAATTCCATAACTTGGCTATCATGAACAGTACTGCAATGAGCATGAGGTTGCAGACATTTCTTTGACAAATTGATTTCAAATCTTTTGGATAAATACGTAAGAGTGAAATTGCTGGATTATATGGTAATTCAATGAATTTTTAGTGTTTTGAGGAAAGCTCTGTCCTTTTTCTATAAGGGCTATACTAATTTATATTTCCACCCATAGGGTACAGGGGTTCCGCTTTCTCCATCTTCTTACCAATACTTCTTCTTTTTGAAAAAAGCCATTCTGACAGGTTTGAGATGATATCTCACTGTGGTTTTAATTTGCATTTTTCTGATGACTAATGATGTTGAGCATTTTCAAATAGATCTGCTGACTATTTATATATCTTATTTTGAAAAATTTATGTTCAAGTCCCTTGCATATTTTTTAATTGCTTTTTTGTTTGCTATACTGTTGAATTATTTGAGCTCTTTATATAACACATTTTGAGTATTAACCCCTTATTAGATATATGGCTTACAAATATTTTCTTGCAATTCACTGGCCATCTCTGAGCACTGTTAATGTTTGTTTGGTGGTGCCGAAACTTTTTTGTTTGATATAATCCCATTTGTCTATTTTTGCTTTTGTTGGCTGTTACTTTTGTGGTCAAATTCAAAAATTTTCATTCAGACCAGTGTCATGTAGGTTTTCCCCTATGTTTTCTGCTAGTAGTTTGAGACTTTATGGTCTCATGTTTAAGTCTTTAATGCATTTTGAGTTGATTTTTGTATATGTTGTGAGATAAGGGTCCAATTTCATTCTTCTACCTTGGGATACTCAGTTTTTCTAACACTATCTATTGAAGAAACTTCCATTTTCCCATTGTGTATTCTTGGCACATTTGTTGAAAATCATTGACTAATCATGTCTAAGCTCTCTATTCTGTACCATTGGGCAATGTGTCTATTTTTAAATGTTTTCCCAGTTCCATGCTGTTTTCATTACCATAGCTTTGTAGTTAAATTTGAAATTAGGTAGTGTGAGCCTTCCAGCTTTGTTCTTTTTGCAAGATTGCCTTGGCTATTCAGGATTTTTTTGTTTTGTTTGTTTGTTTGTTTTTCCTGTTGTTGTTCCATATGAATTTTAGGGTTGCTTTTCCTATTTCTATGAATAATGATGTTGGAATTTTGATAAGGGTTGAATTGAATCTATATATCATTTTGAGTAGAATGGATATTTTAACAATATTAATTCTTCTAATCCGTGAACATGGGATGTCTTTCCTTTGAGTCTTCTTCAATTTCATTGACTTTTTATAGTTTACAAGGTATTCCCTGGTTAAATTTATTCCTAAATATTTTATTATTTTCCTTGTAGTTATTGTAAATAAGGTCATTCTCTTAATTTCTTCTTTGGATAATTTGTTATTAGTGTATAAAAACTCTACTAGTTTTTGCATGTCGATTTTGCATTCTGCAACTTTACTGTATTCATTTGTTAGTTTTAACAGTTTTTTGGTGGATCCAGTAAGGTTTACTTTAAGATCACATCATTAGCAAGCACTATTTGGATGTCTTTTACTTCTTTTTCTTGCCTCATCTTAACTAAGAGCATCTTCAATGATCCTATTTTAAATAAGGTCACTTTCTGAGATGCTGCAGGTTAGAACTTCAGCATATGGATTAGGGAGTACATAATTCAACCAATAACAAGGGATACTAGAATCTGTGAAATAGGCTAAGAATAGAGGTTGTGAATAGTATGTTGATGGTGAAAAAATATTTTCTCACTTCTCCAGTCCTATCCTAAGGTCTGTTATCCTTGAGAAAAGACATAAACATTCAATATTAAAGTAGAAAGGTCCTAAGCTGAGCACAGTAGCTCAAGCCTATAATCCCAGTCCTTGGGAGGCCAAGGCAGGTGGACTGCTTGAGCTCATGAGTTGGAGACCAGCCTGAGCAAGAGTGAGACCCCCGTCTCTGAAAATGGCGAAGCATTGTGGTGGGCACCTATAATCCCAGCTACTTGGGAGGCTGAGGCAAAAGGATAGCTTGAACCCAAGAGTTTGAAGTTGCTGTGAGCTAAGACACCATGACACTCTACTGAGAGTGACCAAATGAGACTGTCTCAAAAAAAAAAAAAAGTAAGTAGAAAGGTCCTGACAGGTCGTTTAAATCTTATAGTATATATGGTAAAACTAAAGTCTCCAGAGTTAAAGCAAGGTACTCAGTCAATGGTATACTAGCAAATCCAAAACTGGAATCTAAATCTCTTTATTTTCTAGACTCTGTCCCATGGGTCCAGTTTACCAGGAGCTGGGATATTATAAATGGTTTTGTCCTTGACACCAAAAATTAGCTATTATTCTCTGAGTGTTAAAGGCAAGGAACAACCATGTTTGGAAATGCAACTGGGCACCAGAGTCCTTGCATCTCTCTTTAAGTTGTCCTTAAGGTTGCATTGGCCCTTGGAAAGTCCAAGGGCACAGACTGAAATTCCTGCAGCATCTTGGACAGTGCCCTGTGCCCTGTGTGTGTACATTGCCTCTCTGTGTCTCTATTTTTACCTTCACAACTTCTCTGCCCTATCGTCTCAGAGCCTTGCCCATCTTTCAAAAATGTGTTAACCTAAATTATTTCCTTCTTAATAAGTGATAGGTAATGTTTTACTGGTAATAATCCAGTCTTCTACTCCCTCTCCATTTCTACAAGACTTTGGGGCTTTCTGAGTGACATTTTTGGAGAATAAAGTAAGACATGCCAATTTTTTTCATACTCTTCAGGTTGCCTTTTCACTTTTTGATTGTTTTCTTTGCTGTACAGAGTACTTTAGTTCTATGTACTCCCACTTGCTTATTTTTGTTTTTGTTTCCTGTGTTTTTGATATCATACCTGTGAAATCATTGCCAAGATCAATGTCATAAGGCTTTTGCCCTATCTTTTCTTTCAGGAGTTTTTCCAGTTACTGGTCTTATATAAGTCATCAATCAAATCATGTGAGTTGATTTTTGTGAATGGTATAAGAGTCCAATTTTATTATTTTGCAAATAGATATCCAGTTTTCCCAATAGCATTTATCGAAGAGTTATCCTTTCTCCATTGTGTATCTTTGACACCCTTGACTCAATATACATAGATTTATTTCTGGGTCCTCTATTCTGTTCCATTGGTCCATATGCCTGTCTTGATGCCAGTACCATACTGTTTTGATTTCTATACCTTTGTAATACACTTTGAAATCAGGAAATGTGCCTACAGCTTTGTTCTTCTCAAGATTAATTTAGCAATTTGTAATCTTTTCTGGTTCCATATACATTTTAGAATTTTTAGTCTATTTCTGTAAAAAGCCCATTGAGATTTCAATAGGGATTGCATTGAATGTTAAGTTGCATTGGGTAGCATAGACATTTTAATAATTCCTTCCAAACTGAATATCTGACACAAAATACTTAGTCTCCAAAATATATAAGGAACCCCTACAACTCAGTGTGGCAGGTGAGGGGAACACACTAATAACCTGATTGAAAATGGGCTAAGGATTTGAGTAGACATTTCTCAGATAAAGACATACATATGACCAGCAGATATCTGAAAAAAAGTTTAATGACACTAATCATCGGGGAAATGCAAACTAAATCCAAAAGGAGATATTACTTCTTACCTGTTATTATGGTTCTCATCAAACAAAACAAGAGATAAAAAGTGTTAGCAAAGAATAGAGAAATTGTAACTCTTATACACTGTTGGTGGGAATGTAATTAGAAGAGCTATTAAAAATATGGAGGTTCCCCATAAAAAATTAATAACAGAAATACCACATGAGCCACCAAGATTATGTTTGGTCATTTATCCAAAAGAATTTAAATCAGTATCTTGACAAGATCTTAGCACTCCTAATTCATCACATCACTCCTGTTCATTGCAGCACTGTTTACAATAGCCAAGATGTAGAAACAACCTAAATTTCCCTCAACAGATGAATGGATAAAGAAAATGTAATAAATACATACAATGCATTATAATCATCCTTAAAATATAAAGAAATTCTGCAACATGTAAACAACATAGATGAACCTCAAGGAAAGTTCTAAATGAAATAAGCCAGTCATAGAAAGATAAATACTACAATGTTCTACTTCTTTGAGGCATCTAGAATGGTGAAATTCATAGACTCAAAGAATGGAATAGTGGTTGCCAGGAGCTGGGAAGAGGGAGAGATGGGGAGCTGCTAATCAATGGGTATAAAATTCCAGTTATGCAAGATGAATAAGCTCTAGTGATCTGATGTACAACATTATACTCACAGCTAACAATAATGTGTTGTACACTTAAGAATTTGTTAAAGGGATAGATCCTATATTAAGTGCTCTTATTATTAGGTGCCTAAACCATTCCCCTATCCCAGCCCCACCCCAGGAGTTCCCCTAGAAAGACCCTAGCCCACCAAAGCCTTTCCAGCAACCTGTGGAATCTCCCCCGACCCATGTCCTGTATAAGAACAAGCCCCAAACCACTCTTGGTGCAGCCGCCATCTTTGTTCATCTCCTTTCATTAACCTTGGCCTGAACCTCTCTGGGGTCTCACCACCAAACCTGTTTCACTTACCACACTAATAATAATAATAATAATAATAATAATGATAATAATAATACCTACCATCTGTGGTTCATTTTGTCTGAATTAAAGGGCTTAGATTCACTGCATAGAGGTAAGCAGCCACCATAGTATTCTTTAAATTACAAAGAGCTATAATTTGAGCTATAAATCCCCAACTGGTTTTGTCTATTCTTAAGTCTTTGGCATCTTGGGTGGTCCGGGTGAATTTAACACATTAAGGAATGAAGACCCTCTATTGCAAGTGGCATGCTATTCAGCATCATACCTATCTTCCATCCACTGTTTGGATAAACTCTGAAGTGCATCTAATCACACTAGGTTTCTACCACTCCACCCTCCAAAATTTCACCTTTTTCAACCTATTCAAAGATAACAGAAAAGAATGCTTTCATACTGCTTTCACTTTCCTCCCTCTGCACATACAATTTCAAAAAGCAAAATACTGTATTGATCAGGCAACTATCCTGCATTGTCTAAGAAAATAGTCTGTTCCCCTCAAACAAGCTATTCCCTTCAGTTGCTTTGAGGATGTATCAGTTTCACTATATCAGATTTATAATTGGAAAACGGAAATGAGATTAATTATGGAAACGCTTTTCAATTTCAATAGTCAATTAGCAAGCAAGTGTATGAAGACCACAATAATTACATTGTTCTACAAGCATTGCATTACAAGCCTTATTTTAATATATTTGGACTTTTAAAAAAGAATCTGATTAGCATTTTTTTAATGAATTTGACATCTAAGGGATGCGTGAATTTACTTTGGATGTGAGATTATAAATTAATATTAACACATTAACATAGATTTTCTTTATAGTCCTAGACCATCATCACAGAGAATTTTCTGCATGAATTTCTGGCATGGCTGTCTTGAGGTGCATGAGTGAGATATCAGAAGGTACACAAACTCCCACAGACCCTTCTAAAATTTCACCTTTCTAATATCTGCAGTAATTGTGGACAAGTCAAACATCTACCTTATTCCCCTAAGTGAAGAAGTTGCTTTTCTCTATTGTGACCAAAGAGGGAAAGTAAGGGCTAGTACAGTTCCTAGAAGTTGGCTCTAGAGTTGTTCAAGTTGAGCAAAGCCTGTGACATATTTTCATATTATACTTATAGGCTTTCAAAGGCCCTGATCCTAAGTATATGGTTAAGTAAGTTGTAGCAAATGTATACCCCAACACTAAAGTTAAAATATACAACATTTCCATCACCCTAGGAGGGCCTATGATGTCTTACAATGATGCCTTAGTAAGAGGTCTCTCTTGACAAACATCTACAATAGCCTAAATTGTCTGGGAGTGTGTGGTTATCTTCACTTTGCCTCTTTGGTGTATGAAAGAATGGGAAAGGCAGACAATTTTATCAATTCATGACTCATTGGTAGCTCTTGGACTCCTTCAGATATTTTCTGAGCACTGGATTGGGAGTCTCAGGAACCAGGCATGACTCTGGGCTTTGCACATTCTTATTTGAGTTATTTTCAATGCCTGAACCTAATGAAATTGAAAACAAAAGAATTATTGAAAAGATCAATGAATCAAAAAGTTAGTTTTCTGAAAAATTCAACAAATTTGATAAACTTTTGGCCAACCTAACCAAAAATAGAAAATTAAAGTCCATAATATCATCAATCAGAAATAACAAAGGCAAAATAGCAGCAGACACCTCAGAAATTCAAAAAGTCCTTAATGAATAATACAAAAACTTTATTTTCAGAAATATGAAAATCTGAAAGAAATTGACCAATACTTGAAAGGACACCAAATTCTTAGACTTAATCAGAAAGAATTGGAAATGCTGAACAGACCTATATCAAGTACTGAAATAGAAATCTCCCCAAAAAGAAGAATCTGGGACCAGATAGCTTCACATCAGAATTCTACCAAACCTTTAAAGAGAAGGAATACTTCTCAACACATTCTATGAAGCAAATATCACCCTGATCCTCAAACCAGGAAAAGAACCAACAAGAAAAAAAAAAACTATAGACCAATATCTTTAATGAACATAGATGCAAAAATATTCAATGAGATCCTAGCAAACAGAATCCAGCAACACATCAAACGAATTATACACCATGACCAAGTGGGTTTCATTCCAGGGTCTCAAGGTTGGTTCAATATATTAAATATGTATTATATTTATAGATTTATCTATATAAATCACTTCACATAAACAAAATAAAAAACAAAGACCATATGATTCTCTCAATACATGCAGAAAAAGCTATTGACAATATCCAGCATCCTATCATGATCAGCACACTTAAGAAAATAAGTATAAAAGGGACTTTTCTTAAACTGATAGAGGCCATCTACAGCAAACCAACAGCCAATATCATATTGAATTGAATAAAATTGAAAACATTTCCACTCAGATCAGGAACTAGTCAAGGTTGCCCATTGTCTCTGCTGCTTTTTAACATTGTAATGGAAGTCTTAGCCATTGCAATCAGGCAAGAGAAGGAAATAAAGGGTATACAAATAGGGTCAGAGGAGATCAAACTTTCACTCTTCACAGATGATATGATTTTATACCTAGAAAACCCCAGGGACTAAACCACAAAACTCTTAGAAGTGATCAAGGAATATAGTAGTGTCTCAGGATACAAAATCAATACTCACAAATCCGTAGCTTTTATATATATCAATAATAACCACACTGAAAAAACAGTTAAGGACTCTAGTCCCTTTACAGTTGTGCCAAAGATGATGAAATATTTGAGAATTTACCTAACAAAGGATGTGAAAGATCTCTATAAAGAGAATTATGAAACTCTTGAGAAAAGAAATAGATGAAGATGTTAACAAATGGAAAAACATACCATGCTCATGGCTAGGAAGAATCAACATTGTTAAAATGTCCATATTACCCAAAGCAATTTACAAATTTAATGCCATCCCTATCAAAGCACCACTGTCATACTTTAAAAATCTGGAAAAAATAATACTTCGTTTTATATGGAACCAGTAAAAAACCTTGAATAGCCATGCATTACACAGAAATAAAAACAAATTGGGAGAAATCACGCTACCAGACTTCAAACTATACTATAAATCTATAGTGATCCAAACAGCATGGTATTGGCACAAAAATAGAGAAGTAGATGTATGGAACAGAATTGAGAACCAAGAGATGAACCCAGAGACTTATCGTCATTTGATCTTTGATAAGCCCATCAAAAATATAAATTGGGAGAAAGATTCCTTATTTAACAAATGGTGCTGGGAGAATTGGCTGGCGACCTGTAGAAGACTGAAACTGGACCCACATCTTTCACCATTAAAAAATTGACTCTTATTGGATAAAAGACTTAAAGTTAAGACATGAAACTATAAAGATTCTTGGAGAGAGTGCAGGAGAAACACTTGAAGTAATTTTCCTGGGAGAATACTTTATGAAGAGGACCCCCTGGGCAATTGAAACAACAAAAATACATTACTGGGATATGATCAAACTAAAAAGCTCTGCACAGCCAAGAATACAGGAAGTAAAGCAAGCAGACAGCCCTCAGAGTGGGAGAGGATTTTTGCAGGTTATGCTTTTTTTTTTTTTTTTTTTAAATTAAATCACAGCTGTGTACATTAGTGCAATCAAGGGATACAATGTGCTGGTTTCATATACAATCTGAAATGTTTTCATCTAACTGTTTAACATAGCCTTCATGGCATTTTCTGTTTCCCCCCCCACCAGTGGTAAGACAGAATTTATTTACAGAAAAGAATACAGAAAACACTAAAGCTCCTGGTAGAGAGAGAGAACTCAAGTGGGGAGAGAAAAGCTCTCTCTGTTTCTCTCCTGGTCTTTCCCCGTCTCCCCCTTTAGGCTTTTAGTCTC
>CAUYRH010164992.1:0-10107 GCA_963574655.1 Perodicticus potto | reverse complement strand
TACAGGCACCCGCCACAATGCCCGGCCATTTTTTGGTTGCAGCCGTCATTGTTGTTTGGCGGGTCCGGGCTGGATTCGAACCTGCCAGCTCAGGTGTACGTGGCTGGCGCCTTAGCCCGTTGAGCCACAGGCGCCGAGCCTGTATTTATATTCATAATCTCTCTATTCAGTATGTTCTTGTTGATGAAAGTGAATGACTCAAAGGCCTATTTTGATTTTCCTTATATCTCCATCTGCTCATCATCTTATCACAGTTTTTATTCAAAGTGGAAACAACTAGACTAGGTGTGGTGGCTCATGCCTGTAATCCTAGCACACTGGAAGGCCAAGGCAGGCAGATCCCTTGAGCTCACAAGTTGGAGACCAGCCTGAGTAACAGTGAGACCCCTGTCTCTAAAAAAATAGAAATAATAATTTAAAAAGTCAGGCATTGTGGCAGGCTACTTGGGAGGCTGAGGCAAGAGAATAGCTTAAGTCCAAGAGTTTGAGGTTGCTGTGACCTATGATGCCACTGCACTCTACCAAGGGCAACAAAGTGAGACTCTGTCTCAAAAAAAAGGAAACAATGAACTGTCCCTCTTAAATTCATCCACTATCTCATTTTGAAATAAAGCTTTTACAGAAATTCAATATGGTAGGGTTTCTTTCTTCTTCTTCTTCTTTTTTTTTTTTTTTTGTAGAGACAGAGTCTGAGGACACACCTTTCTGATGGTATGACTTCATATAGAGCAAAAAAACAAAATTACATGTATCAGCAGATGGGCTGAATATTAATCTTATAATTTTTCATGGGCGGCTGAGTCAGTTTAGGAAGCTATAACAAAATACCATAGACTGGTGATTTAAATAAAACATATTTACTCCTCACAGTTCTGGAGGCTGGGAAGTTTAAGATCCAAGTGTTGGCAGATCTATTGTCTGGTGAGGCCTCTCTTCCTGGTTTGCAGACAACCATCTCCTTGTATCCTCATATGGCTGAGAGAGCAAGATCATATATGTATATCTGTTGTGTTCTTTTCTTGAGGCACAGTCTTGCTCTCTCACCCTGAGTGGAGTGCAGTAGCATCATTATAGCTCACTGAAACCTCAAACTCCTGGACTCAAGCAATCCTCCGGCCTCAGCCTCCCGAGTAGCTGGGACTGTGGGCACCTGCCACAATGCTTGGCTAAGTTTTCTATTTTTAGTAGAGACAGGGTCTCGCTCTTTCTCAGCGTGGTTTCAAGCCTCTGACCTCAAGCGATCCTCCTGCTTTGGCCTCCCTAGAGTGCTAGGATTACAGGAATGAGCCACCATGCCTGGCCAAAAGTTCTTGACTTAACAAAATACCAGTATGCTGAGGTTGCTAAGATCTACAGTAAGAACAAATCTTCTGTCTGTGAAATTATGAAGAAATAAAAAGAAATTTGGGCATAGTATACATAGAATTTGGTGCTGTCCATGATTTCAGCCATCCTCGGGGGTCTTGGAACCTATTCCTGGCAGATAAGGGAGGAAAACTGTATTATGAATAGTGTAGTTGCTATGAATGACATTGTTCTCTATTATTAGGCTTACTACAGTAGAGCATCCATAGTTGACCGCCTCCCTACATTGACCACTTCCTTAAGTTGACCTGATTTTCATAGACCAGACATGCACCACATGTACTCAATGGAATTTCCTTATGTTGACCACTTCTGTAGGTTGGCCAGTTTGTTATAGTCTCTTGGCGGTCAACTTCCAGCGCTTCTATGGTATACAGTTTATACTAGTCACAGAATAATTATGAACACACATGAAGATCTATCAGAATCTTTTGAAAACTTCATCCCAGAAAGTCTTAACTACAGATGAATTGTCATATTGTCCTTGTGACAATTAAATGTATATTATGTAACTATTTACATTTCTTTCATTCTGTATCTGCTACAAAGAACATAAATTTGCAGCATTCTTTTAATAATGATTGCAGGACCACCCCCTGGGTGGCCTTGGATCAACTCAGTTGACTCTCTTTTCTCACAGTTCCTGAGAATAACTGTAGAAAGTGCTGGGAGTGTAGAATCCCGAGATAAGGAGGGACTGGCCAGAGCAATGAAGGCTCTGTCCCAGTTTTCCCTAGAAACAAGATGTCCTTTAATGCTCTAGACCAACATGTTATGTTGCCCTGAGGTATAAAACCCAGGGCGGGGGGGCTGCTTTCCAGGGTCCCTCAGCTATGGGAACAAGTGGGGTATGTACAGATGAGACCTTCCTTCTCTAGCAGCTTTCCTGAGTCTCAGGGTCTGGCTTGCAATGATTCCTAGGCTTCCATCGTCCTTTGCTGCTTATCTGCAAGTAATAAACTCACTCTGTATAATTTTTTGTGTGTGGGAGTTGGGGCTCACCAAACTCGGGCAAGTTGGTAATCAGTACACAGTGAACCTGCTCACAACAATGTTACTAGACTCCATCCAATTTTGCATGAATATTTACAGTCCACTGATGTTCTCTTGTTCAGTGTGTCCATGCTGCCTATATTTTTTCTGATCCTGTTATAGATTTATGTGTTTATTTTATTATTCAGATTATTATAGGCCTGGTAAATACAATGGTAAATGGAAGCAGTAACTAAACAAATAAATGATTTCCACTAGTTTATTTCCTGATTCTTTGTGGGAAAGAAAGCCATCTACAAAGTCAGGGTTGGGGAAGTGAGAAGGTACAGGTGAAAGGGTGAGTCCCTTTCAGATTCCAGAGTCTGGAATCAGCAGGGAGCTGCCTCCCCGTCCCTTAGGCCATGAGGCTGGAACCTCCACATTCCACCCTTCATCAGCCAAGGCACATTTTCCACTGAAACCCACAGGACTCCACATGTAGGAACATCAGCCATGTGGTGCTCACTCTCAGTGGAGAATCCTGATTTGTTTCTGGGGCAGCAAGTCTGGAATCTGCTGCTTCTTGTGATTTACCTGTCCCTGCCCTGAGGCCCTGAGGCCCTGGGGACAGATCAGGGCTATCTCCTCATTGAACGAACTCCTGTCCTTGGGGTCCTCTGTATCCTTACCTCACATAAGCTGCCATGTCTCTCTGCAGACAGGGTCGGGGACCACAGGGGAGAGTCCGCATTAGCTGCCATGTCTGCACTGGGCCTCAGGTCTCAGGCCCTCTTGCTGACAGCTCCATATGGCCCAGGAGCTTGGAGCTGGGCTGGCATTTATGGATTCAACCAGAGCTGATGGGGTGAAGTGAGTTTGGGTCAGAAGGAAGATCTTGTAGTTCTCACTAAGCGGTCTGGACCCTGGACTCTGTAGACCAGTGGTTCTCAACCTGTGGTTCGTGACCCACAGGAACTGTATTAAAGGGCCACGGCATTAGGAAGGTTGAGAACCACTACTGTAGAGGCTCCAAGAAACCCCGGAAAGACAGTGTCCACATGTTAGCCACTCCACACTCACCCACAAAATGCTTCCTGCGGTCACCTAGGGGTAGCTCACTGTGCTGGATGCTGTGAATTTAAGTTCAGAAAAATCTAACTAGTTAATTGTCATGGTGAAATGTGGGAAAGATAATAAAATTTGGTCTAAAATGAACGAAGGTTTGAATCCCAGCTCTCTCACAGGTTAGGTGGGAGAATACGAAGAAGTTGCTTTTGAATTCAGGTTTCAAAACAAGGATCAATATGCCTACCTTAAGGAATAAGGACACATACGTGAGAGAATACTAAGCATACCCATTGAATAAATATTAAAAATTACTGTTATTATAAAGGACCACAGATGATACGAAGGCACATATCAGGTACCTCACTTTATTTTCACAACTCTTACAGTTAATTACTATTATTTTTACTATTATTAATATTATTCTACTCATTTACAGATAAGAAAATAGAGGCTTAGAGCTTTTAAGTAGTGTGTCTGCAGGTCACAAAGTTAGCAAGTAGAAGAACAGGATTCAAGCCACATCGACTAGTTTCAACTTTCACACTCTCGTCCACTCTCAAATTACTCGTACAGTCTTGACCACACTCACATCCTACAAATGTTCAGTTCCTAATAAACATTACTTCTGTGTCTCATTCCTGTCAAAGAACTAGGGTTCCGGGCTACTATGCTGCAGGCACACTCCTAGATGTTTCAGTGCATATCCAAGGCAACCTGCGTGGGCCACCTTCCCCTGAAGAACATAAAAAAGTCAGATTCACCCTTCCCAGCTCCTCCCTGGACACGAAAACCAGCATATCTGCATCAAGTGTCTAATCCCTGACCTGCTCTAGCCTATTGATAATTGGTCACCACTGTGCCCAGGTCTTGCAGGCCACATAACTGTCTCTTTTGGCTCATAGCAGAAGCCACCAATGACTGAACCATGTCAAATACAGGGAGCTACCGAAAAATTCACCAAACTTGCCTCTTATTAACTCAAACAGATTGCAAATTATATTTCTGAGAAGGTAGTTACCTGGCTTCCAAAGGGCCCTCAAATAATCCCTACTACAGGCATCTCTCAGTAACACCTCTCTCAACAGGAATCCAATCATGGGTTTTCCCAGAGAGCCAAACATCTCTCCTTACTTTAGTATCTAAAACTGACCTCTGGAGACGCCAAACACTGACATTCCCAGCCCCAGTTAATTGGTTCTACATGGTCACAATTCCTGATACCCATAAGACCAAAGTCACTGATCCCAAGTATTTTCCAAATATGACCCCCAAAAGTCTCCAATTCTCAAAGCTTCCAGGCTCCCAGGATTGCAGAAGCCTGAATCACCAACTCCTATAGTTAACGATTCCTGCAGAGATGCAATGACTTTCCAAAATACACTCAAGTATTATTTTCCAAGGGCTCCATCAAGTGCAAGTTCACTGACAACAAATAAGTAACTCCAACAGGACTTCCCATCACTGATACCATTAGGCCTGAAATGGGTGCTTCTTAACTCTGCTGGCGCATCAGCATCACCCAGGATCTTCGCAAAATGTTTGTGTAGGGTTCTGATCCTGAGCAACAGTACAAGAATACCTGTCGGCCCAGCAATCTGTATTAGTGAAAACCTCACAGGAAATTCTGATGCACAGTAAGGATTGAGACTCACAGTCCTGAGTCGCTGATTCTTCTCCACAGGCATCAGAATTCTCATTTACAACAATGGAAGACATTCATTTAACACTGACAGATCATAGAGAGAAAAGTGATGGTGCATGTAGTGAGAATAAGATGGAGTCAGTCAGGCTAGGGCTGAGGCGACACAGCTGGTCTGGCCAGTTTAGATCCTATATGAACTTCTCCTCATGTCTTCTACCCTTGCTATTTTGTAAATTCAGCTTTAACCTAAAAGTGTATATCATGAGTAGTTTAGAGCGATTGATTTGGGAGATTAACTTTTAAATTGTAAATGTTTTGGGTCATGGATTATGGTGATTATTATTATTTTTTGCAATGTCCTATGAATCTACATTTATTTCAAAAATAAAAAGTTAAGTGCACCAGCGGTGCCTGTGGCTCAAAGGGGTAGGGCGCCGGCCCCATATGCCGGAGGTGGTGGGTTCAAACCCATCCCTGGCCAAAAACTGCAAAAAAAAAAAAAAAAAATTATTTTTTAGGATAAAAATTGACTTAATGTTGAGTGGATAAATTGACCTAATGTTGAGTTTTTAGGATCAAATTGACTTAATGTTGAGTGCAGTCTAACTTCTACAAAACAGAATATTTCTTCACTTTTTAAAAGTTCTAGGAGGGGAGCTGGCAAACTATAGACTGCAGGCCAAATCTGACTCAGTTTTTCCTAAGTAAAATTTTATTAGAAAACGACCACTTCTACTTGTTTACATGTTGTCTATGGCTGGTTTTGCTACAGCAGCAGAGCTGAATAGTTGCAACACAGACTGTAAGACTGGTAAAGCCTAAAATATTTGCTACCTGGCCTTTTGTAAAAAAAGTTGGCCAATTCCTCCCTGTTCTAAACAGTAGAAAAAGTTGAACATTTCCAAATTCATTTTATCTGAAAATACTTATCTGAAAAAAATACAGTTCTAATACAAACAAGCAATTATCTGGAGATTATTTTGTCTTACAAATGGAAAGATCTTAAAATATTAGCAATTTGAATCCAGCAAGTATCAAAAGAAAATTTTGCCCCATGACCAAACTGGGTTTTCCAGTAAGACATAGATGCTTGACATCATGACATCTATCAATTTACTTAATTACATCAACATATAAAGGAGGAAAAACACCACACCCATATTAATGGACATAAAAAAAGGCATTTGGCACAATTCAACAGTATTTTTAAACTAAAACAAGACTAGAAGGAGATTATAAATATTTAGAAAAGACCACAGACTTTAAATCACCAGGAAGCATCTTATTAAAAGGTAAAATACTGGGTGGCACCTGTGGCTCAAAGGAGTAGGGTGCTGGCCCTATATGCCAGAAGTGGCCGGTTCAAACCCAGCCCTGGCCAGAAAAAAGTAAAATACTGATGATGTTTCCATTAAAACTCGTAACAACAAGGCCAGGCACGGAGACTTGGTCCTCTTGTTTTTTGCAGTTTTTTTGGCTGGGGCCGGGTTTGAACCCACCACCTCGAGTATATGGAGCCGGCACCCGACTCCTTTGAGCCACAGGCACCGCCCAAGATTTAGTCCTCTAATCCTAGCACTCGGGGAGACTGAGGCAAGAGGATTCCTGAGCTCAGGAGTTTGAGACCAGCCTGAGCAAGAGTGAGACCCCATCTCTCACTAAAATTAGAAAAACTAGCCAGGCATTGTGGTGAACACCTGTAGCTACTCAGGAGGCTGAGGCAAGAGGATCTCTTGAGCCCAAGAGTTAGAGGTTTCAGTGAGGTATGATGTCACAGCACTCTCCCCAGAGTTACAGAGTGAGACCCTGTCTCAAAAAACAAAGCAAAACAACCCCCCACAAAGCACCTAGTAACAACATACGGTTGTTCCTATCACAACAGAGTTTTTGTTTATTTGTTTTGAGACAGAGTCTCACTTTGTTGCCCTTGGTAGAGTGCTGTGGCATCACAGCTCATAGCAACCTCAAACTCTTGGGCTTAAGCAATTCACTTGTCTCAGCCTCCCAAGTAGCTGGGACTACAGGCAGTCGCCACAATGCCCAGCTATTTTTTGGTTGTAGTTGTCATTGTTGTTTGGCAGGCTAGGGCTGGATTCAAACCTGCCAGCTCCAGTGTATGTGGCTGGCCCCCTAGCTGCTGAGCTACAGGTGCTGAGCCACAACAGGGGTTTTTTTTGTTTGTTTGTTTTGGTTTTTTTTGAGACAGAGTCTTCCTATGTCGCCCTTGGTAGAGTGCTGTGACGTCATAGCTCACAGCAACCTAGAACTCTTGGGTTTAAGAGATTCTATTGCCTCAGCCTCCCAAGTAGCGGGGACTACAGGTGCCCACCCCAAAGCCTGGCAATTTTTTTTTTTGTTGTTGGTTGCTGCTCTTGTCATTGTTGTTTAGCTGGCCCTGGCATGTTTGAACCTGTCAACTTGGGTGTATGTGGCCCGCGCCCTACCCACTGAGCTACTGGCGCTGCCCACAATAGGGTTTTGAAAGCTCTAGCTGATGCAATGAAATATACAGATAAAAAACTGATTAAATACCAGAGAAAGCAGGAAATAAACAGAGTAAATAAGAGAAAGTAGGAAAAATCATTTTTCTTTGCAGGTAATATTGTGTATCCAGAAAAATAGCATGAAATTTAACTCCTGGGTTCAAGCAATCCTCCAGCCTTAGTGTCCCTAGTAGCTGGGTCTATAGGCACCAGCCACAATGCCTAGCTAATTTTTCTATTTTTAGTAGAGACAGGGTCTCACTCTTGTTCAGGCTGATCTTAAACTCCCGAGCTCAAGCAATCCATCTTCCCAAGGGTGCTGGAATTACAGGCATGAGCCACCAGCCCAGCCCAAGGGGAATGTTTCTAAGGGCAGCCATTTAGATAGCATGAACTCTGCCTCTAAGGATAGTACCATGTTATCTCTCCTACAGAGATATTTACCTAGCAATTAAAAGAAGTACAGCAGAAAAAAAGAAGGTATAAATCTTCTTTAACATTGCCAGAGTCAATTCACATTCCAAAGGGAAAAGGAGTCTCTGGGAAAAGGGTAGACTATGTGAAGGACCGTCAGCAAAAACTCACTGCCTCGGAAAAAAGGGTTTTTTGAGTATTGTTTAAACAGCCTTGGAAAAGTTCCTGAGCGGACAGTAGGAGTGGAGTTTCCCACCCCTTCTTCAGGCGAGACGGGCACCGGATGCCTCCCGCTATCAAGAGAAAAGAAGAAACTAAGTTCTGTTATCAGTCTGCTGCAGGAGAAACAGAAGAGGCCAGCACAGCGGTTTCTCAACTGTCTTCTGCTAAAGCGGCTACAGTCATAAATCCCCCCACTCCTCCTCAGCCTGCCGGGTCATTTGGCCTCGCGCCCGCGCCTCTCTCCTTTTCTTCAGAAGAGTAACATAAATTTTGTACTTCTTTCCATCCTAAACTTTGAGAAATCTTTCTCACCCGCGGACGGACTTCCCACCTGGTAGGGTGGAAAGCTCAGCAGGTGCTGCACACGGCTGAGAAAAGAATTTCTCTAGACCAAAATTAGGATATAAAAGCATAATTTTCTTTTCTATTAGAGAGAAGGGGGCAAGGGAGAGAGCAGATCAGGGAAATGGTTGGCATCCCAAAGAAAGAAAAGAATGCCCCCGCGCGGACAAGGAAGATAACAGCAGCCCAATTCCCAAGGTTTTGTAATGTGAATGCTGGGTCCATTTTTCCTCCAGCAAGTTTGAAGGCAGACAGGTGTTTCCAATCCTGAGGCCTGATTGTTCCTATTCCATTGTTTGTCAAAGACACTGAGGAATCACTTGAGGCTATGGGAACAAATTCTAAAAGAAAAAGGAGCTGACGAATCTAAAGAGAAGAATTGACAGTTCTTTTTGCACTGTTGGGCTCTTCTGAGGTTTGGGAAAACAGAAATCCACTGGGATAGGTGGGGGGGGCTGCTAGCAAGAGAAAGAAAGCAGGCAGAGAGATAGATTTTGTTTAGACCTTATTGAAAAATGATGAATTAATAATTTTTGTATTATTTTACTATAAAGACTAACCATCCTTACAACACCCTAACAGGTAGGAAGCTTTATGTCAGCTGAAGCCCCTTCTGACCTAACAAGTGAGGAAGGATTTGTTTGGTTTTTTTTGGAGACAGAGTCTCACTACGTCACCCTCTGTAGAGTGCCAGAGTCACAGCTGAGTGAGTCTCTCACATGGAGTCATAGCTCACGGCAACGTCAAACTCTTGAGCTTAAACGATTCTCTTGCCTCAGCCTCCCAAGTAGCTGGGACTACAGGCCTGCCCCACCCCACAACACCCAGCTATTCTTTTTGTTGTTGTTGTTACTGCTGCAGTTGTCATTGTTGTTTAGCAGGCCCAGGCGGGGTTCGAACCTTCCAGCCTCGGAGTATGTGGCTAGTGCTGTAACCTCTGTGCTATGAGTGCTGAGCCAATGAGGAAGGATTTTTGAAAGGATTTGGTCCTAAGCTCTAGCATCCTCTATGTTTGCACTCTCAGATCAGTCATATACTTTTTGGACCCAAGTTCAACATTCTAGGCATTAGAGCAGGGATCCTCAAACTTTTTAAACAGGGGGCCAGTTCAGTGTCCCTCAGACTGTTGGCGGGCCGGACTATAGTTTAAAAAAAAAAAAAAAAACTATGAACAAATTCCTATGCACACTCCACATATCTTATTTTGAAGTAAAAAAACGAAACGGGAACAAATATAATATTTAAAATGAAGATCAAATAAAGTTAAATCAACAAACTTACCAGTATTTTAATGGGAACTATGGGCTTGCTTTTGGCTAATGAGATGGTCATTGTCCGGTTCCATATTTGTCATTGCTAGTTGTAACAAGTGATCCAAGTGTGCATCAGTTAGTCTAGATTTGGTTGGAGATTTCAGATGTTTCATTCTGGAAAAAGTCTTTTCACAGACATAAGTGCTACCAAAGATGATTGCCATTTTGAATGCATGGTTCCTGAGATTAGGATATGTCTCAGAGGGGAGAGATGCATGCATAGAAATTAGGAAGGCTGCTTGACTTGAATGCATCTTTCAGAGAGTCACAATTCTGCAGTTCAGCC
>CAUYRH010164991.1:0-10106 GCA_963574655.1 Perodicticus potto | reverse complement strand
TAAACTATGCTACATTATGTGTTTTCCCAAATGGCAAGGTCACTATGATAACGTTTTATAAGGAATGTTCTGTTACTAAGTCTACAAAATGGGAAAGAATGCAAAACTTCTAAAGTGTATTGAGTATTGTGTATTGAGTATTACAACTTTAACAATTAAACATTCTATTATTTAACTCATGAGTTTTTTCTTTATTTTATAAAACACAAATCTTCCCAAATTCAAAATACTTGAATCCATAGGTAATTTTTGTGTGTGTTCACACAAGCTTGAGAGTCCCATTACAAAAAAAAAAATCAGTGGAGTTTGAGAGACAGGTAGATAAGATCAGAGTGTTATTTTGTTATGTTTTTTAGTTTCTCTTACTAATTGACCTTATCCAACACTTTAGAAGTTTTGCATTCTTTCCCATTTTGTAGACTTAGTCACAGAACATTCCTTATAAAATGTTATCATAGTGACCTTGCCATTTGGGAAAACACATAATGTAGCATAGTTTACTTTACCTAACTTATATAATTTATTCCTATCATGTCATATTCTTAATCTTATATAATGCCAGTTCGAGGGCATTTTCTATCATGTTCGGTTAACATTAAAAGAATGCCAATTTTTTACCAGGCTTGGTGACCCACACCTATAATCTTAACACTCTGGGAGGCTGAGGTAGGAGGATCATTCAAACCCAAGAGTTTGAAGTTCCTATGAGCTAGGATAATGCCAGGGCATTCTGACCTGCGCAATGGCTACACATGGGTCGTGTAGCTCACCTGTAGTCCCAGCTACTTGGGAAGCTGAGGCAGGACCGTTGCCTATGCCCAGGAGTTCTAGGCTGCAGTGAGCTATGATGAAGCCACTACACTCTAGCCCAGGTAACAGAGTGAGATTCTGTCTCAAAAATCAATAAATAATTAAATAACAAATAAAACATAAAGAATATAAATAAGTAAAATAATGCAAATTTTAACAGCACTGGAAGACATAACTTGGCCTGCAAGTTATTTTAGTTAAAACGTCTACATACATAATGTATTTTTATGATTATTACTTATTCCTCTCAATAAAATTGGAATCTAGAAAATAAATATTTTCTGTTTAACCTTTCTGTTTATATTTCCAAGGAAAACATACATGTACAAATCATAACAAAGTTGATTGATTTTTAAAGGAATATGTAATAATATTTGAAGTAGCAAAAATGTATGGCTCACAATGTGGATAATAGAATATTTAATGACATGATCATCATATCAAATTATGGCATATACACTTTCCATTGGTTTGTTAAAATCTATTGGGGCATAGCATATATTACTCCATCTTTGCACCTTTTAAATTTCACTTCCATTTGGATACATGGGAAACAAATATTGAAAACCATTTTAATACTTTTCTTTTAGTATCAGGAAAAGGGAAGGATTTTGATATTCATTGAGGGCTCAGTAGCAGGGTAGGACCTTACTATTTTTTCTGTCATGTGTCCAGACCTCCCAAGAAAAGAGGATTTATGTGTTGTCCGGCAGGATTTTATGCCACAGAAATGGGCTAATGATCTGGATGATATTAGTCTCTCTCACAGAATATTTTGAGTTAATAGATACTGGGAGTCCATATTTTATGTACTACTATAGTAAGGCGATGATTTTGACATAAATTTTTTATGGAAGTAGCACTCATAGAACTGACAAGTGAGGGTTGAGGGACAAAGAGGAGAGAAAACACTAAATTTGTATCTTAAAAGTGACTAGAAAAATAGCGTTATTAAGTGAGTTGGGAAACAGAGGGAAGTACAATTTTTTCTTGTGAAATTTTACTTGCAAATTTCTGGAAGAAGCTAGAAAACACTAGAGAAAGATTATCAAGATAGATTTACATTATCATAATCCTTGAGAATAGTTACAAACTAGGCAAAATGATGATCTTTCCTGTTATTCCATGTTCTCAAGCTGGTCAATTCTCTGTCTTTCTCTCTGTCTCCCTCACTTTCTGTTTCTCTCTTATACTCACATACATATCACTAAATTCTTCTCATTAACAGTCCAGTGCATGTGACAGATCCCCACTCTTGTGATAGATTTATAATACTAGATAAGAAAACAGATAGAAATTTGGTGTGGAAAGAGTATAATCAAAATCCTAAACAGAAAATACAGAAAAGGCAAGATGGGAAACTGAGAACTTTTCCCAGTTAGGAATCTGCAGGCAGAAAAACCTAAGGGTCTCTATGTTAGTCGCTAGAATTCACAATGACTACTTTTCAGTGTCACTCTAAAGATTAATAGTGGCATGTGCCCCTATGTAAATATGTTATTTCCTCAAGGAGAGCAACACAGATTCTCAGAAAATTTGCCTCCAATCTTCTCTTGGCCAACACTTTAATATACTGAATATAGTGAGCGGTAAACGATGAAGAATACATTATGCAAATATTTGTTGGGTTTTGTGATGCAACAAATAATTTAGTGTGCAGAAATAAAAGGCATCCATTTGGAAATTCTTTGTGAAGTTGTTTGGATTTCATGTTTTCTTCCTAGTACTTTAGAAGATACATTGTTAGCTCTTAATCCACAAAAGAAACTAAAGATTTTGTTTCAATCATCTAGTACAATTGACCTTTCATTTGCAGTATCAGTATTATTTCAGGTGCTCTGACTGTACACACTGTCTATTGGTTACTAACTAGTTTGTACACAAAGAGTTGGCTAGATTTAATACACACATATTAAACTAGATCATTTCATTTATTTCTGTATAACCTGTTGCTGCCCTCTGGAGAAAATTGTTGGTTAATGCAAAAGTAGAATGGGGATTGCTTCACTTTAAAGAAGAAAATTAGAAATTTTGTATAAATATATTCACTTTATAAAAATGCTTAAAACATTTTTATGTTCCATGTTACTGTGAGATTAAACCTTTTTGTTTTAGAAATACTACTTTTTAGATTGCACACTTTCTCTCAATAGTTTGCAAATTAAGCAGAACATACAGTAGAACCTCCATAGTTGACCACCTTCCTTCATTGACCACCTCCTAAAGTTGACCTAATTTTCATAGACTAGACATGGACCACATGTATCAGTACAATAGGACTAGTTTCTTATGTTGACCACATGCATATGTTGACCAGTTTGTTACAGTCTCATGGGTAGTCAACTTACAGAGGTTCTTCTGTATTTTTATTTGTATTTTATCAAAACATTGATTTGAAGCCATGTATGCAATGAGGGGAAATTTACCATGTCAATAAGGCATATTAAAGAAATTTTAGTAAAACTCTGATGTCTATGCATTGGTAAATATATGAAAAATCTACTCTCTTTATGTTTTATCACATACACAATATAACATGCTTTCCTGTTTGCTAAATTAAATATTGACTATTTCCTGTAACCAAATAAGCATTTGTTTGTTTAATTCATTGTTATCCAAGTTATTTGAACTTTCAACTAATTTTCTTTTTCTTTTTCTTTTTTCTCTCCCCAGAAAAGATGAAATGATGAATCCAGTCTGTTAGTTTCTTCTCAATTTTAATCTTAGGTTGCTTAAGACTGAAGCAATCATGTTGAACCTGAGGAACGCGGTGCATTCATTCCTGTAAGGATATTATTACTTATTATTTTAATGTTAATAAAAATATACCTTTGCATGGCAACTTGCTTAAAGATGTTAAAAATGCTTCTATATGACCACTCAACTCTATATTTGCCTCAATCTGTATAAATTACTTGCATTCCAAAAGACTAACATTATGGGTGTTTGCTATTCAAAAATAATAATTGGGGAAAAATAATAATCTGAACTCCAATTAAACACTACCACCAATGTACTCAAACAAATTATATCATAATAATACTCAATACAAAAATCCCAATACTCAGGATTTCTTTCTCCATGGGTAAAATTTAGAAAGTTCTTTCCTTTTCCTTTCTGCATAAACTGAAGAATCAAAAGAATAAAATGCCTCTGGTTTAATAAAGAATTGTTGAGGTAGCAGAAGAGAAGTCAGAAGTGAACAAATAAAGGTTGTGAGATGGAGCTGGACAGAAAAATACAATGCCATCCTTGGAAGTCTTGACATAATGATCCAGTAGTTGAAGTCAATAGAATATAACATAAAAGGGGTAGATAGAGAATCAGATTGAAGTACCAAGCAATCCTACATTTGATCTAATTCAGATATGTCTTCTTTCTTGCATAGTAACATACTGGAGTGGTTTCCTCCCACCCTGCTCTTCAAGGAAGGGGACAGAAAAAGAGATCCAAAGCTGTTTAAACTCTGATCAGTACAGTTGGGAAACCCTGAATCTCCTTGCTCCTATGTAGCCTCCTCCGTGATTCTGGAAAAAGAGCTCACCCAGGGAAAATTTACAGTGTAGTGGAGAAAGAAAGTACATTAGCGTAGGATCCTCTGCAATGTGTACCACTGTAGTCCATCTTGGATGTCATTGTTGTGATGATAGTCTCAAGTGTGCATGACTCCAAGAGAACTAGAGCAGTCAACAGGGAATGGAAAAAGTGAAATACAATGATAAAGAAAGGGGAAAAAAGAGCCAGGTATAAGAAAATGAAAGGACAAACATTCTTACTCCATGAGCCTGTGCCCTCTCCATAGATAGCCATTGACCCATGTACTAACATGTAGGGCTGCCTTAAAGGGCACCAAATTACTCCGCTATGGAATTTAAAAATTCATATACATTTTATTGATTTTATGGAAAGAAACAAAGAACCCTCTTGTAACAATGACCCTTATCATATATTATGCAAAAACTCAGATTTAAAATGTATGAAGACTTTTAAACTATATTATCATTTTGTTTATCTACCAAGAATGTAAAACTATATTTTCATTAAAAATTTAATAGCAATAGTAAATTATTTGCATTTTTAAAATAGACATTATGACTTGAATACATACTTTATGAGATTCCTGTGGGCTTAATAACAATTAAAGTAAGCTTTAAGAGCAAGACCTAAATTATTTCTCTTTTGTAAAAGAACTTTTCGTATTTCACTGAACACATAAGTATTAAAAATTAGTTTAATTATAGTAGAGCTAATTATTATTATTTTTTTTGAGACAGTGTCTTACTCTGTTGCCCAGGCTAGAGTGCTGTGGCATCAGCCTAGTTCACGGCAACCTCAAACTTCTGGTTTCAAATCATCTTCCTGCCTCAGCCTCTCAAGTAACTGGGACTACAGGTGCCCACCATAAATGACACCTGGATATTTTTTTTTTCTTTTTCTTTCTTTCTTTTTGATTTTTTTTCTTTCTTTTTTTTTTTTTTTTTTTTTTTGTATACACAGGGTCTCACACTTGCTCAGACTGGTCTTGAACTCCTGATCTCCTGTGATCTTACCACCTCAGCCTCCCCCAGAGTGTTAGGATTAAATGCATGAGCCACCATGCTTGACCAATATAGCCAATTCTTGATTACAAATCTGTGGAAAATAGGATTGAATTTCAATAAAATAATAAAACCTTTCCCAGAAGTATTGCTCAATAAGAATTTATGAAACTAAACTTAATTGAAACCAGGAAACTAAAGTAAATATTCTTTTAAGATCTATCCTAGGACTATAACTTTATTTTATAATTCATAACAGATATCTTTAGATTCAACAAGACCCCTAAGTAGTTCGATGTTTGCTTCATGGACTCCTTAATCAAAAAATCAAGAAAAAAAACCACCAGCAAACAATGTAACCTAATCATATGCATCCTTATATTAATCTGAAATTTTAAAAAAAATAATATTTCTGACAAGGCAAGATAATTAATTGTTTTCTTTCTACTCCCCAATTCTAAGGTACTCAAATTATAAAAATTCATAACTGGAAATAGTTTTATATGTATGTCTTTGTTATGTACAATTTTATCCTGCACCCCTTTGTCATGTATCAAGACATGTGAAAGAATTTAAGTCTTTTCACAATTTACTGAAAAAATTTGGAGTTGGACTGCACATTCTACTTGGATCTTAAGAGTACATATATACAGTATTTGTGATTCTACAACCAACAATTGAAGACACAGCTTGTTGAGATAAAATTTGGGGGGACTACTCGAGACAATCAGCAGCTCATTTAAACCAGAAACATCTTTCTTAATGACAGAAGGACAAGGTTTTCATTAGCTGGCCTAAAAAATAAACCCTGGAAAAGACTCTGTGTTTAAAATTACTTTCTGAGCCCAGTTCTGCTTATACTTAAATAAAATTGGAACTCAACTTCTTGGAAAAGTTTGAAGCACATAAATTGGGATATAGCAATCATAAAATACTTCTGTTTAACTTTGAAGGCTGAAGGAAGGTAAAGTCCAACATTTACTGAAGGCCAAATATGACACAGGTACTGTTTTCAGGACTTTACATGCATCATTTAATTTTCAAAACAACCACGTGGTAGAAATTATCCTTGCACAGATGAAGAAACTGATATTCTGATAGGCTGAGTCAAACCATCATTGAAATCATATGTCCAATACATCGGCCACCTGCCAAGTACAACAAATACAGTGACAGAGTAATCAAAATTGAGAAAAAAAATAACTTGTTTCCATTTATTTGGTCCTTTATTTCAATAATTTCTACTCATATTAATCACAAATTAATAACAATATAGATTTTGGAATCACAATATTTTTACTTATTTTTTATGTTATAGGAAACAAATATATTAGAAAGAATTTACTGGTTATTTCTCATTATTTGATAAAAATTACTATGTGTCTTCACTCTCCATGTTGCTTAGAATATCAGGTAACTTTGACTAATGATGAAGTTACATTAAACCAAATGTCAGAGGTATGAGGTTTATACCCATGTGGAATGAGAAAGTCAGTATATTCCATTTCTTTATTGTCTTTAAAGGCATGGAAGCATATTAACAAGATACTAAGAGAAATCAAAAGTGGCCAGGCACAGTGGCTCGAGGCTGTAATCTTAGCACTCTGGGAGGCTTAGGAGGGTGGATTGCTTGAGTTCAGGAGTTCTAGACCACTCTGAGCAAGAGACAGACTCCATCTCTACTAAAAACAGGAAAAATTAGCTGAGCATTGTGGCAGGTGCCTGTAGTCCCAGTTACTCAGGAGGCTGAGGCAAGAGGATCTCTTGAGCCCAAGAGCCCAAGGTTGCTGAGGGCTATGATGATACCATGACACTCTACCCAGGGTGACAGAGTGAGACTCTGGGAAGCCCGCACACTGTACTCCAAGACTGAATTATTGTACACAGTTATGACTCAATAAAAAATAATTAAAAAAAAAAAGAAAGAAAGAAAGAAAAGAAAAAGAAAAAGAAAAAAGAAATCAAGGGAAATAATTTTAAAATATGCTAGAAAATTATTTCAATATATTGACTTAGGCTTCAGTAATGCCAATATTTTTTCCAGATACGTGTTCAAGATTTGGTTCAGAAAATATGGTACATGCATTCGTGTGTATGATATCATGAATATGGTATAATTATTATCATCTTAATTATCTAGTTTTACTACTGGAAATTCTCTTTTATAACTCTCTCTTGTATAATGGTAATGAGCAACGAGTCAATTAAATTACTCACATATTATCCTTGCTAGAGATAACTATGTTAAGTTCAAAGAACAAGTGATTGAGATGATAATGACACAAAAGTACTTACCTGAACAACACAGATACTCTGGATGTTATAATGTCAATGCATTCCAGCCCTCTGATTTCATAAAGAATTTTCCTTCAAGTATCTTGCATAGAAAACTAGCATATATTATGCTAGCAGGACAATTTCCCCTTCTAGAAATAGTATCAAGGTTTAACAATCACTACATATAGGAAAGGAATCCTCATGTTGCTGTTTAATATTTACTAATAACTATAATTGCACATAGAATAAACAAAAAAGCCATTCATAGATAATATTCCTTGTTTTTAAGCAAGAAATATTATTGAACACTTTTGACTATTTTATCTATTTTAGTAAGGAAAATACATGTGTTGGTTTTATCAGAGAATATAGGAGCTTACACTCTAAGAGAACACTTACGTACGTAACTCAAATAAATCTTATATTGTCATAAAAGGAAATTAATTTAGGAAGTGCAAAAGACAACCACTTCCATTTCTTGTAGTAGCCTGCCAGTTGGTTTGAAATTCTTACTAGTGGAATCTACCTACCATTATGAGAAATGTACATTTTAAATGACCAAAGAAATATAGTTCCCAGTGCATGAAAAGTAAAAAAGGATATGGCAGAAATGGGAAAGTGGTAGTTGAAGGAAAGTTTATAGCACAAGATGTTAAGAAATTATTGAACCAGCATAAAGTCACTCTGCAATCAGAGAAAGTAGAATGAGAATTAAGAAAAATATGTACTGTTGTCAAAAGCTACTGGGCCTCTTCCAAACACTTGCCTGAAGTTAATCTGATTGATTTTATTCCTTCTTAGCTTTGGATCAAAAAAAGGCAGCTTTCAATTTTCTTGTCAGGATACTGGATCCTTTAAGAAAATCTTTCTTGATTCTGTTGTCACCAGTCTCAGAGGATGTCTAGAAGAAATTTCTATATTTTAAATGTAATAAATAGCCTATTACAGCAAATCAAATAATTCTGTGGTTTCACATCACAGTAAAAGTTATAAATATAAGCTTTGAAATCAGTAGGAACTGAGTATGGACACTGGCCCTGCCTCCTACTGGCTATATTGGCTTGACAAAGTTACATAACCATTCTGAACTTCATTCAATCTTCTCATCTGCATAATGGATATAAATCAGTATTGACTTCATGAGATTGTTGTATGAGATCAAATGAGATTAAAACTATATATTTCAGTAAACTAAGTTCCTAACTCATATAACCACTCAACAAAAATTAGTATTCTTTGGATCAAAAGGAAGATATTAAAATTTAATTAATGAATTAGAAATTATGATAATGATTACTGAAGAAAAAAATAATTGTTTTGTATAAGCAATAAATTGTGTGTGAACAATAAAATATGTACCTGATCATCTTTTCTTTTCTTCTTCTTCTTCTTATTTTTCAGCGTGCACCTAATTGGCCTATTGGTTTGGCAATGTGATATTTCTGTGAGCCCAGTAACAGCTATAGTAACTGACATTTTCAATACCTCCGATGGTGGACGCTTTAAATTCCCAGACAGGGTACAAAACTGGCCAGCAATTTCAATCGTCATAATAATAATCATGACAATAGGTGGCAACATTCTTGTAATCATGGCAGTTAGCATGGAAAAGAAACTGCACAATGCCACCAATTACTTCTTAATGTCCCTAGCCATTGCTGACATGCTAGTGGGACTCCTTGTCATGCCACCATCTCTGCTTGCAATCCTTTATGGTAAGTACAATTTTATTAGCTTTTCAATCTCAGATCACTTCATAAATTCTTATCAGATATCATGTGAAACACTCATAATTATTTTACCTCTAACATTTGAAAAAGAAAAAAGTTAATTGTGTGACAAAAGGAATTGGATATGTGTATCAAATGTATTAAATAAATCAGTAGCAGAGTCTTAAAAAAGCAAAACTGACATTTTATAATATTTCAAAATCATGCATAGATATTCTCTTGCTCAGAAGAATGTGTAATGAATGAGAAGTTGCCATATAATATACAGAATGGAATAGGTCCAGAAAAATCTCCTAAACCCTGAAATGTGGTCAGTATATATACCAATTAGCCCCATCCCTAATACACACACAAAAAAAAACTAGGCACATCTTTTTTAATAAGTATGTTTTAAATAATACTTTTAATTGCTTGCAAAAAATACCAGAAAGAGAGTGTTTGAAATGGAATGTCAACAAAAAAGATCCAATGTGTGTATGAGAATCTTTAAAAGAGAAAAAAATAATAAATTAAAATTAAATTTAAACCTATAATCCAAGAATGCTTTTTAGAAATAAAAACATGTCTGAATCTACATACTGATAGATTAAAACCAGGTCCAGAAAATTGCCTTCAAGCAGTGGTACCTGAGACATTATATTTTAATATAAAGAAAAAATCCTCAGGGATTGTAGGCAAGAGGAAAATATTTATAAGAGCAAATGAGATTACATTGCCCTTACGTGTCACAAAAATAACAAAGCAAAGCAAC
>CAUYRH010164989.1:0-18494 GCA_963574655.1 Perodicticus potto | reverse complement strand
TGATAGCTCCAGCAACAGCTATTCAATTTCATAGTTTATATAATTATTCTTTTTCATGAATCTCTCAAATATCGTAAATCTCTGAAATATCGTATCTGCTAGGCCATTTCCTTCTTTCCATCTCCCAACACATTTCCCTGTACAAGGCTGGCTTTGAGGGTTTATAACCTGTAGCATTTCCCAGAGGCCTGTGCTCAGAGGGGTCTCATACCTGGTTTAATGCTATCCTGTTACCATTTTGACGTTCTTAATACTTTTATCTTTCAACCACACTTTGTAAGTGAAGCCTGATGGGACAACGGAGATGGGCATGAACAGGGCAATGAGATACGTGAATATGTGTGTCCATCATCCCTTGCCATTCCATGAGTATAAAGCATTTGCAATGCCTATGAACAAAGATTTCAAGGAGTCACAAAGCAAGTAAAAGATAAGCATTTGAAGTCTGCAACTGAGTAAACGGTTAGCACTGACTCCCTGAAAGGCCATGGTTTCTATTTGAACATGAACTGCTTTGAATGTAGAAAGAAATAAATGACAAAAACATGAAAGGGTGAGGAATGGTATCGCATAATTTCTTACTTGCGTTACTTTTTTGTATTAGCCAACTACTTACTGAAAATGATAATGGAAATCAAGAGAAAGACAGGACATAGTATTTTTTCCTACCAATCCTTCCTTATACATCAGTAAACCAAAGAAAGGGATATAAAATATGCTGCAGTATTTAGAAATGAAATGAAAACAGGTGAGTTAGTTTTGGGCACTGTTTCCACTGTTCTGCTAAGAACGAAATGAAATAGGAATTGTGTAATTTCAGTGTGTGTTGGTCTGTTTGGGCTGCTATAACAAAAAACAAGTATAGACCTGGTGGCTATAAACAACAGACTTTATTTATGTGTTCTGGAGTTTGGGAAGTCCAAGGTAGAGGTGCCGACAGATGGAGTGTCTGGTGAGGGCTGGCTTTCCGCTTCACAGTTGGTGGCTTCTCCTTGTCTTTACATTATAGGAAGGGTGAGATGTCTTTCTTGGGCTTCTTTTATAAGGACATAAATCCCATTCATTGGTCTCCAACCTCATGGCATAATCACCTCCCAAAGGCCCCCTCTCCCTGGGAGTGAGGATTTCAGTATAAGAATGCTGAGGGATATAAACATTCAGGCCATAGCGTGGTGACTGTGCATGAGTTAAATAATCTTGTATTTGTATTTAAAACTGATATTGCACAATATGAAAATGAGTTGTAAGTCTCCTGCTGATAATTACAAATTTTAATAATTAAAAATAGCAAAAGCAGCCAGATGCAGTGGCATGCACCTGTACTCCCAGGTACTTGGGAGGCTGAGACAGGAGGATCATTTGAGTCCAGGAGTTCTGGGCTGGAGTACACTATGCAGATTGGGTGTATGCCTTAAGTTTGGTATCAGTATGGTGACCTCCCGGGAGCGGAGGTCACCAGGTTGCCTAAGGAGGGGTGAACTGGCCCAGGTCGGAATCGGAGCAGGTCAAGACTCCTACGCTAATCAGTAGGGGGATTGCGCCTAGGAATAGCCACTGCACTCCAGGCTGGGCAACATAGTGAGACCCTGTCTCTAAAAAAAGATAGCAAAAGCAAATAAAAACTTCATGAGATGTCTATAGGCTGCAGAAGAAAGGAAAAAGCTTTACACTTTAAACCATTGGCAGAACTTCTTTCCCTGGTTTTGTTTTGGTTTGTTTTGGTTTGGTTTTTTGAATAAAGGCACCCACATTTTAATTTTGTATGGGGCCACACAAATTATGTAGCAGCTCCTTTCACCACTGTGAAGCTTTTCACAATTGCATGGAATGCTGAGGGCAATCACTGCCTCACCTACCACTGGTCTGCACTGCTGGCCAATTGGTGAGCGATCATGCTACGTAATCTCATTAGACTCTGGTTCTCAGGGCAACATCTGGAAACTATCTTAGTTTTGGTTACTGTTATCTAGGGGGAAAGCTCTAAGAAAGAGACATGCTCATGGGTGCACCTGGGTATAATCTCAGAATCATCTATGACAGGTGAGGGAAGCACATGGTCAGAGGAAGAAATTGCATTGTAATGTAACTGGGGGAGGACTTTTGAATGATGTCATGTGGAGTTCCACAGCTGGATGGCCCTCCAGAGTCCAGTAGAGTTGTTCCAATAGAGTCAAGGGGCCTAGGCCTTTCTACCCCGACATTGATCAGTCACGGGAGGCAGGCCAGCACCAGGGAGAGGTCATCACCTCTGATGAAGTATTCCCCTTCAGCTGAAGACAATTGCTGAAGACAGACTTAGTTGTAAATAACATCCGTGAACACTCACAGCAGCTGAAAAATGAGTTTCTCAGTCTAAAGGGGTCTGAGTAACTGAACAAGGTCCACGCAACAGCCAGGAACAGGAAGGCATCAACAGATTCCAAAAGACGCAAAACAAATGATTTCTTCCCAATCTTCCAGTTTTTAAAAATTCAGACAATGTAGAAAAGAAAAATCCTGCTGTCAAATGCAACACATAATTACTTCGTTGAATAATTCTTTTTTTTTTTTTTTCTTGTTCCAGGGGTTCAGACTCAAAGCCTATTCCACCCACAGCCTTCTGGAGAAAGTGGAAACTAGCAAACTCTTTCTAAAAAGAGTTAACCTTGTGGATCTATTAGTATAGGAAATGAGTCAAATGTATCAACCGCATGACACTGCTCTTCAGCACCACAATCCAGAGGTTACAAAATAGCGTGCCATATATAATGTAGTTTCAGAATGAAAAACGAAATGTTTCCCTTATGATTGGTGAGATTATATATGGGATGGGCTGAGGGGCATGTGACTGTGTGCACGTGTGTAGGTATGTTGATAGGGAGGAAGCATGGGGGGGAGGGGTTGGGAAGGCACACCTTGCAAGTTCCAACTAGGCAGGCCCAAAGGAATCATGCTTGGCCTAGATCCCGGGGTACAAGTTTATACTGGGCCATGAAAGATGATGCTTGGTCGTCTGTGTGACACCTGGGATATAGCTGAAAGGAACACGTGCCTGGTTAGGGATTTTCCCAGATGCTGTCTGCATTTCTCCACCATTTTCAGCCACTCCATTTAGACATAGAAAACATGTGTACCATACATTGCCAGGCACCATTCTGGGAATAGTCTGCTAATTGTTCTTTCTTATTGGTATAATCCTGGAAGGAAGAGGCTAGCAAGAAATAAGTTTTGTTCCTTCCACGCATGCAATCAAGAACTCTATGTTTTTGGGTTTGAAGGAAAGAATCAGATTGGATGTTGGACACAGTAACCAAAGTTACGGTGAGAGCCATACTTGATGTCTGTCTAGCTCGTCCAGGACAATGGGGTCAGAAGATAAGATCAAATTTTCAGGGGCCTGGAGAAAAGCTCAAACCCCAGCCTCACACAGAAGATATGGGCTGGATGTCTCATAATTCTTTTCAGCTTATAACTCTGACTCCAGGTTGAGGTGGGTGTGGGATTGTTGGAGAATGATATTGAACCACTAGTTATAATCTTGATAAAGCAACAGATTATCATTCTTTTTGAACCCTGAGGCTGGCTGGTTTCATATAGTTAAGCAGAGCATGAATTAACATTAAATGCACTCAAAATAGAGAAAAGACAGTTTGATGATGTAGGGAGAGATGCTGGCACATCATTGCTGCATTTTCAAAACCCATGCTTGGCCTAAAGTCTTCTCCTCATGAAAATACTTGGTTGTCCATCCGGGTATCTGCAGGAAGACACAGACACATAGTGCTCTTCCTCCTGATGCCTACCTACATTTTCATTGTCACAGACACAAAATCCTGACTCGAATGATGAAGTTTTAAAAATTTCAGGTTAGCATGAGGGTACATATGATTGGGTTACATTATTTGTGTTGCAAGGTAAAATCCGAAGTCCAAGTCGTAGTTGAGTACTTCACCCAGGAAGTGTGCCCCACACCCCTACTTTATACCTAGTAGGTGGGAACTTACTAAACTCCCTTCACCTCCACCTCCCTTCTTGAATTTAATTGTGTTTTTCTTTTGTGTAGGCCTATAATTGTTAATCTACTAGTTTCAGATTTTTGTAAATGTCTTGACAAGGCATTCACCCGCTGTACTTTCACCTCATCAAATACCAACCCCCTCTTGCTTTTCCCTTTCTTCAGCACCTAGGAAATATTACATTGTCACAGGATTCAAGATACTTTCTCTTCTCATAAAACAATAATCACATTATAAACCTCAAGAGTGCTGCAATAGATGTCTCTCCGGTCCTTTATGAATGCAGCTGGCATTTGTCTAGCCTTAAAAAAATCTTTTGGCTCCATGTCTGCTCATATTTTTGGGCTATAGCTTGCTAGCATTGTCAGGACAAGTAAAACATTTCCCTTTCAGCGTTCATTATAAGAAAAAAAATTCCCATTATATTTCTTAAAAGTAGGACTTGTGACTCATCTCCTTTTTTGGGATAGAGTTATAGCTTAAGATTTGTACAATGCTGTACTTTCCAATTGTGAAAAGTCATGTCACTGTGAGGTTATGAGATGCTGAATTTGGATATAAGGTTTACTCATTCATTTGCTGCCCTTATAAAAACATTTAAGTGAATGAATCTTATGGGTTCTTAGAATACTTCTGTAATTTAATATTACATTCTGAATTCCAGGTGAAATTGATATTGAGAGAAAAGAACAAATTTCCACAGTAGTGCAGAGTTATTTTGACTACTTTATTTTATTTACGAATAGCTTCATTGTTTCTGTATAATTACTTAGTAAATGTTTTTATGTTTGACTTTTTAAAAATTGTTGAATTCATAAGGGAAAAAAATCATCATTCATCCTATCTCCAATGTTTCAGGAAAACAGTGGTATAGAAGGAAGGACACAGGAATTGTGTATAATTTCACCCTGCTGTGATAATTGACATTAAGGTATTGATTTATAGCATGACAGTCTATTTTTCTGTGCATATACACCCGTAGATACCAACATAGGATTATATCACATATGTTGGTTTGTGGAAATATTTTTATAGCAAATAAATTATACATCATTTTGTTAATAATTTGATGGAAAGACTGGATAGTCAGGAGAAAACAAATATTTTGCTTTAAACTTCTTGTTCAGTTATAAAAAGCTTCTATAGACAAAGAATTTTTGCCTGCCATAGATCCAGAGAAACTGGCTAAAAACTGCCAAAAGTTCTCTCAGAATATTGTGGTGCTGTGGATTTTCTGAGGACTAGCTGGGCGCCTTAGGAAATGTAGGGTATGTTCCTGTGTCTACATCTGTCTGAATCATCTTTCAGAAGAGAATATATCTCTTTAACTATTTTGTTTTGGACTGCCAAGAGTATAACTCTGACTTCATAATATTATTTGCTTTCAGATTCTTTTCTTTCGTTTTTTGTTCTACTTGTATATATACAGACAATCAACATGAATTAAAGCCAAGATTTGGCATGGGGAGGTCCCAAGTACGTTATGTTTGAATGTGCTTGGCTTACATAGATAGGGTCAAAGTCCCTTTTTACCAAAATGTAGTTTGCTTTTTGTTTGTTTGTTTGCATCACATGTTGCTTGTGTAAATAAAAAGAGATGAATGAAATTAGAGTCTAGTAAAAACATACCTGTTTGGGGCTTTTATAAAAAACAAAGCAAAACAAAAGACAGTAGACCGAATTTGTCAAGTAGACCGAATTTGTCAAGTACCTCCAAAGCTGAGAAATGTAAATTGGTTGAATTTGGGCTGTTTCCTGAACCTGAACTTGATTATTAAGTGAGATCTGAGTCATGCTAAGAATGCAAAGCAGAATTTAACAGGAGGTGACCTCTACTGTCGGCCTGCACATGCACACGTGGCCTTCCAAGTTGGTCCAAAGGGGATGCCTCTTTTCTTTATCCATATTCACCTCCTGTATCTCTGAAATAAAGCTTACAATTCAGAGAGGATAAAACTCCTGGGAAAATAGTTGAAAGACTTTGACATTACCAGCAGTCTTGGCTTATGCTATCACATGACTCTGAAAGCCTTTTGCTGATAGAATCATAGGGCTGAAAATGATGGGAAGAGGTCATTTAGTTCATTTGTTTGCCCAAGGAAGAACCATAAATGTATCACTGGGGGCCTTGCTTTCTGTTGAAATGGCATTTCTTCACTCAAGAAAACACCTTTTTTGCAGTAATTACGAACTTATGTTTACCCTGGATTTAGTCATAGTAACTTTGTCTCACTGTTGCAGAACAAAAAAGAGATACTGGATACTAGGTGATTCGGTTTCTCATAAAATTAATTTGTAACACTGATGAAATTAAATAGTGAAAATGATATAATAGGATAATAACAAGGCAGGGTACTTAGAAGTACACACGTCTTTGTCATATCAGCAACAGTACAGAGTCACAGACATATTTTCAAAAGCCGGTTTCTCAGTAATTAAATTAAGGTTGCAGTTTTGGAAAAATGTGTATGAAAATCTCCTGGAGCATTTTGCCACACAGTCAACTGTTAAAACGATCACCTTTTGCATCTTTTCTAATTCACAAAAACAATGAATTTGAAGAAATAAATAGAATTCACACATTTTTAGGCTTTCCTAAGTTGAATTCATACCATTAAATTTTTTTTCAAGTTTTGCTCCTTCTATTTATACCTCCAAAATATATTTTGAACAAAAAAGGTTTCATGTAAATCAATGCCAGATTTTCTGGTCACTTGGAATAAAATGTAGACAAAGGTAAACTCACATGCAGACGCTATCCACAAGACGATTATAGCTGAATTTGCGAGTTAAGATGTGGATATATAAAGAATTAAACAGCAAGTTAAACAAATGCAAAGGGACACCATCAAATTGTAACAGGTTGGATCATCTGTCTCCCACTGGATGTAAGCTTCTTAGGGGCAGATATGCCGTCAGCTATGCATACCACTGTCTTGCCAGCTCCTCGTCAGTCCTTGGCACATAATAAATTTTTGTTGCCTAAATTTATTCAACAATACAAGGGTCGGTTCCTATTGGGATCAATATGGTAGAACACTATGGAGGGGGATGTTCAATGTTAACTGACAAGGTGAAAGTGTTCAGAGAGGGTGTGATTCTCCTCTGCCTCTAACTTCAGAGCAGGAGCGTGATCTAAATGGAGGATGAGTTCACAACCTAAAGGGAAAAGGCACATCTAAGCTGGTTTGAAGACAAAATGTGAAACAGCATTGTGCACGCTGAGATGATAGGCAGTTTCACACTGCTGGAACCTGCGAGGCAGGGCAGTGAGTAGTAGGAGACAAGTCTGAAAAGACTGCGAGAGACCGAATCCTGAGTAACATGAACAGAGCCACATGATCAGTTTTCCTTTTAAGAAGGTAAGTCTGGCAGCAGAGCAGTGGGGATGGGAGGGCAGATAGAGCAAGAGCAAAGTGGAGATAAGGACTAATCGGAGACTACTGCCATCATCCAGGAAAGACATGAGGAATGTTGGGAAGAGAACAGCGGCCGTGAAGACAAAGGGACAGAGATCAATTTAAGAGATATTTCAGGCATGGAATTTATGAGGCTTGGTGTCTGATGGGATGTGGGTGGGGGTGAGTCTGGTAAGGTGGTTATGGTGAGTGGTAAAGGAATGGCACCTAAGTCAGTGAGTCACAGGACATCACAAGACTTGGAAATACAGAGGTAGAACAGTAGGGAGCCTGCAGCTTATTAAGCAGTGAGCCAAGTAGTGGGAACTTGATATTACGGAATGTCCGTCTAGGAAGACAAATAATTATAAATCATCAGCATATACTAAGGTGAAGTGAGTGTAGATGAAGTCACCAATGAAGAGCGGGCGAAGTAAAGTCAGAAGAGGCAGGGAGGAAGCATCTGGGGAACACAAATGTGAGTTGAAGTTTATCATCAATTACGATGTGACACCAATAAAGGCCTCAGCTCTAAGCAGGCATATCCCAAGAGCACGTTCACAAAGTTATGTTTGGTTCTTACTGGCAATTTTAACCATCAATATTACCATCAGCAAGGGTGAAGCATAAATAGGGAGTGATGTAACTCTTTTAAAAGATCTTTCATAGGAAACCTGAAAGAGTGATGCTCCTATATTTACAAAATACCAATAAGATCTAAAGCAGAGATAATGAAATATTCAGGGAAAAGTTCGGATGAAGAATGTGTTATATACTACATTGTGCTATTGTTTTCAAATCCCCTTACTCTGATGTTAGTACTACATGTATACATTAATATATTTCCTTCTTTTAGGCAGTACTTTCTCCAGAGAGCTAAGGGTCCCTGAAATTTATATTCTTTTTCAAGGTTGGAGCTAATGGCAGTCAGAAAACTTATTAGCAAAAGCTGATTGTTTAATCAGTTTGCACAGGCAATGAATGGGGTTAAACTTGGACGTGCTACTGAAACAGACTAATATGGACATAATGTGACAAGGAGATACCTCACTGCTCAATTTAAGTCTTCAAAGCTCTCTTTCGTCTACAGTTGTTCCTTAAAACCTCTAATTCTTCTACAAAACAAAACACACAAACAAATATTGTAGAAATACACTAATTTGTTTTCCCCCAATATACTGTATCTAAGCTTTCTGGCTCCTCATTGGCAGCTAGCTGATCCTCCGAAACATGGCTCTGGACAACATCCAAAGCAAGTTTAGTTTCTGAGGAGGAACATTGTGAAATTAGTGTGAAGCAACCTAGGCGATCCAAGTGAGCAAAACGCTTTTTGAGCTGGTAGGTGTTCCAAGCAAAAACGTTGACAGGGACCCGAGAGGTCTATTTCTCATTTGATTCAGCTTCAGTTAAATTTCCTTTCTATTGACGTCTAGAAGACGAGCATCCCCAAATGCAGGAGCCAAGCGGGTGGAGCCCGGGGCACCACGGGGCAGCTCACTCCCGTCCATGATACACATTCTTATTTTGTCATGAACATAAGTGACCTAAAACACATTTTTTCCTAAAATTATAGCAACAAGGGACTGGAAAAAAATGAAACTCATGAGACATCTCTCTTGGCACCAGAAAAGGCTGCTTCATAATTGCCCCAAGAAGGATGAAATGATGTTACTGACCCCATTTCTCAGGAATGATGAATGGTTTGCTTCAGCAATAAATGCAAGAATAGATACTGGCTAAGAATACTTTCAGAGCTTTATTTTTGCCTTATAAGTTAATGATGAGTTCAACCAATTAAAAGCTACATCAAACTGTGGCTCAAGATATCACTTACTTTTTGAATATTGTAAAGATTTCAATAAATTCATTACAGACCTCTTAAACACAATGAACATCTCTTTCCCACCCCCAGGTTCCATGCAAACAAAGTATGTTTCTTGCATTGCACTGTTAACGGTGCCAGATTATCAATTTTCCTCCTGAATTAAGTTTGGATTCTTTCCTTACAATTTCCTTGTAATATAATTGTGATATTTTGAAGGAAATAAGAAGTCATCAGGAATAAGAATTCATATTTTTAAAAAATTACTGGCAATGATATCAGCTTAATTCTGGAAGGAATCAAGGCCAGAGCTTAAGGGAACAAATGAATAGAAAGAAATACATCTCTTACTTGGCCTTCTAGAGAGAGAACTATCTTTAAAAGGCAAACATAAAATCTTCCATTTCTAAAAAAGTCATTAAGCAAAATTTCTTATGGGAGGTGGTTGTGATAGAAAGTACCAGGAGGGTTTTTCTTTGTTTGTTTGTTTATTTATATACTGATTTATGTCCCATATTTTTTCCAAAATGATTTAAGGCCACCAAGAGAATATACTTGAAAGATTCAAAAGAAGTAAATCAAAGTATGTTGCTTTGCAGTTGTGGTTCTAAATTGGATGTGAACTATCTTTAATGGAATAATTTGAAGGACAATTTCTCTATCTACCAATCAATCATCTATCTGTGTGTTTATTTAACAATTATTCATTGATTCTGTACTTTGTATGGTCTTAAGAATTGGGGACCAAGGAAAATATGAGGTTTGTCAACTAAGTTCATGAGCTCCTTTTAGATAAAGTAGCTCATATTTCATGGCTGAAGGTCACTATAGTCACCTTTGAAGGACTCCCTTTGGCTGTCTGGTGACCACAGTGATACTCAGCAATGAGGTACATAGTAGCACTTTTTCTAGGATGAGTTCACGAACTTAATTGTCAGATCTCTTAGAAGTTTAAGATGAGCTTTGAGCCATTCGTTGTATGTGGGAGATAAGTTGGGTGGCTTCCACTTTGCTGAGAAATTGCATAGATCCTTATTTACAATCAAGGAGAAAATTGTTCTTGTATTCATCAGATGATTAATTGTTCCACTAGATCAGTGTTTCCCCAAATTTGGCCAATCATCAAGTCATCAGAAATACCTATTGACCACAGAGTCTCCCAAGCCTCATTCCGGGACCTTCCCAGGAGGCCTGGGAGGATGATGGGAATCTCTAGTTTTATCAAGTAGTCAGGTGATTCTGATAGTTAACCAAAGTATTAATAACATGGTATAAGAGTAGGAACTCTTCCTGGCCGGGAAACACATCTTGTTTACCTTGGCATTTACGTTCATTAAACAAAATGGTAGACACCTCCACAAATTGCCTTTCTGAAAGGACTCATTCACTATTCACTGTTTTAACTTCATTGGTGTGTGTGCCCTTCGTGACTTGAGGCTTTCCCCACATGGTGTAAACATACCTCCTTTCTGCTCACGATGTCTTAGTATCTTGTCATCTGGATAAATAGGACCCATCTGAGTAGAAAATTCATTCCCTAGTAAGATATAACTCAGTGTCTTTCTCTTAGGACTGAAAACCGTCTTCAGAAAGGATTTAGCAAGTACAGTATATTCATCCCTCCCTAGGTGTGTATGTTGTTTTAAGGCTGCTTTACACATGAGTCTACTTGATTGGGCCACCAAGGATTTAGTGGCAATGATTCTTTGGCCTGGCTGCTGGGCCTCGAGGTGTCTGAAAAAAGGTGTGTCCCAACAAGCAAAGGCATTTTCCTTTCAGACAGGTGAGAGTTTGACACTTTTTTTGTAACTAGGTGTTACCTCAGCTGGAGTGGTGAAACAGGGCTGGGACGGGCCCAGGGAGGAGTCCCTTGGCAAGGAGGATGTGGTCAACGCTGGAGGCTTGTGACAGATTGACCTGAATCTCACATGACAGGACAGGAAGAATCTGACCCAAGAGGTCAGAAATGACAATTGGTAGAAAGTGAAATTGAAGATTGGCATGCTGAAGAGATTTCCCTGAGGTCACTGGCTGCTTGACACCAACCATAGATAGAACTGAACTTTGACCTAAAATCCAGTCACCAGACCACATCCTGCAGGGAGAACACTCAACAGCCTCTAAGGTCTAATCAGTGAATTTGGCTGGGATATAACTTGACATATCACTGTGCTGTCTGGGCAAGTCTAACCGAAAGTTTGTACTCTCAGAAGCACTTTTGTTCTTCCTGTTGAGCCCTGGATTCCTGGAGAAAAATTCCTGAGGTTATTCATCCCATTGCTTCTGGGAACACATATGTGAAAGAGCACTTCTTAGTCAAAACAAATTTCCATAAGCAATTATCACACGCTGAAGCTTTTCCTGACGAGGCAGGTATAGCCATACTGTTGGTTAGGAACCGATACTAGCTAGCATCAGGTAATATTACATCAAATTTCTCTTTGTGGTTTGATTTTTGCATTTTCTGAGTAGACATGTATGAATCATAGGTATTCAGCTAGCTCATAGGTTCCCAGCATTTGCCAAGCTCTGTAGTAACTTGAAATTTTCCCAGTTGGCTTCCAGCCAATGAACCCTGTAGGCAGCATGAAGATGCTTGTGGAAACTCAGCGTGTGTGAATTACTTCCAGGATCTTTGAATCCCAGGGATGATAAATGTCTTACAGAGTGAAGAGTGTGAAGGAGATATATACTCCTCCCCTTTCCTCAACGCCATCCTTTCCCCAGATGCAAATCTTAATCAGTATTTTAATTGAATTCATTAACCCCCTATTATGGTTTGGCTAATGGAGTGGGTATAAGTTTTTTCAGAGAATTTATGATTTTCCCTCCAGAAACAAAAGTCTAATGATGAAATACTCACTGAAGTGAAGTTTTCTACAATGAAGAGGAAAGTCTCATTTTGAGTACAAAGGGAAAGCCAAAGACTATATGTAGCAATGAGGAACACCCAAGGAACCATCTCGTCTATTTGACTCACTTTGCAATTTTGGGTGAGCTCCTTTACGCCTCCCTCTGCTCTCTGATAAACCCAGGAAAAGCCTATGGCGGAATCCAGGGAATCTGCATTTGTGACCGAAGAATTTATTCCTCATCACAACTCTGTAGGATAGATACTTCTGCTGCCATTTTACCTAAGAGAGGTTATTTTTCTAAAATCACCCATTTAGTAGTAGTGCTAGGACTTGAGTCTTTGAGTTGAGTTTAAGAACTCAACATGTACACCTCCTTTCAGGGGCTGCAGAAACAGGGAAGCAGCAAGAGTGTCTTTTGGCTTGGCTTCACTAGCAAGTGAGTGGACTCAGCCAATTTTGTTCTCTCCAGTATCTATCCTCCTCTGCAAACCGCTTGCTCTCACCCACAGATACATTTGTTATTTACAGCCCTGGTACCAAAGGTAAACAATGAGAGGCCGAAGGATGTCAAGGAACACTCAAAGGAGCAGTGTTCAATTATAGAGGACGGGACTAAGAGGTTTGATTCAGAGTTCACTCAATGAAAGTGAACTTTCAATTTTACTTAATTGCCTAGTTGGCTCCGGAAGTGGGTGTAGATCAGTATTAATAAAATTGTAACTTGTGTTTATGTAATAGCTTTCTCTAGGACTGAAATCCTTTTTCAGACATTATTTAACAAGTCTAGTTTATTCATTCCTCTGTAGGTGTGTATGTTGCCTTGAGGATGACTTACACACGTTTTCTAAACTATGTCTGGTGGCTGGGTATAGGTTGAAAGGTTGCATTCTCTCTCTCTCACCTTTACAGAAGAATTTTCAGGTCTGACTCAGTGGAGTAAAATGGCAATTCAATGCAGTGGCTAACTGAAGAATTTCTAGGGATCACTTTTAAGGTTTTCTAAACTATTAAGGGTCCTGGAACCTAGTATAAATTGCTCTAAAAATTTAAGATTTCATCTCTGAAGAAATATATGACCAGGTGGCACCTGTGGCTCAAAGGAGTAGGACACCGGCCCCATATGCCAGAGGTGGTGGGTTCAAACCCAGCCCTGGCCAAAATAATAATAATAATAATAATGATGATGATAATAATAATAATAATAATAAAGGAAAAGAATTATATGACTTAAAAATAGAAATTTTATTTAAAAAAACCAATCAACGAAGTCACTATATGAATTATGTTCTTTGGGGGGAAAAAAGGAGTCATTCCTGCTTTTCATTTTTAAAATGCTTTCTAATACTTGCAAAATAAGATTTAATGTTCACACAATGTTTTCCCCATCGCTTTCATAGGCTGCACCTGTCTTCTACAGCTCCCCCACCCCACAGTGGCAAGGTTCCTGAGTTGTCTGTCAGGAAAATCTGTGTTTTATCTTGACTCTTCCATGAGCTAAATATGTGTCCTTGGGAAACTCACCTAACTTCTCTGAATTTCATGGTCACTATTGCAAATGAGGAGATCGAGCTATTTGAATCTTCTGGCCTCTGTCAAGTCTGAATTTCTGTGATCTTATTGTATACCATGTGTTTTCTGGGTTAAAACGAGAAAACAAAGAAATAAAAAACAACCACCCCAAACGAATGGACATCCTTATAGAATTATATCTTATGTACTCTTACTACTAATAATTCCCTTCTAATTATTTACTAGAATGCCATATGGATTCATCTGTTATTAGAAAGAGCTCAGACAATATAATATTACATATACATTTTTATTTAGAGGGAAAAGTATGTGGTTCCAAGTATTTTCTGAAGATTCAAGTATTGTATTTGTCCATCAAGCTGTTTAACAAACAGGAAGAGATGGGGAATCCACAGACTCTGGGAAGCTGGAAGTAACTTTAATTTTATTCCATAGTGAATATTTTATTTCCCAATACTTTAATATTGAGATTGTAGCCATGCCTTTGTTTCCCTCTTCTTCCCCTTCTGGCCAGATAAACAGATTTGTTGTTTTACATAGCAAGGGTGTTGATGGCGTCTGAAAGGAAAACAGTCTGATTTCTGAACAGATTGTTTTTGATGGGTCAGCTCTTTTGTGACTATAACAGACCGTGACTGATTAAGACAAATGGTTGCTGGATAACGTGAAGGAAGGAGAGGTTCGTTCAGAAAGTGACTATAGAGAGTAATAATTCTGGGCTTTGAGAGCTGCCATTGAGCATAAACTCTAACTATCAAGACCTGGGCTTGGAAAAATTGGGTCTCCTTTAGAAGACATTTCCTTACACCGGGATATGTCAGATTCTTCGTTTCTGAAAAGAAGGAAGATTAATGATACCCTATTTAAACACAAGTCTGATAAGACTAAACATGTGTGATAACTAAATATGTGTAATATTTTGTGTTGAATTAAACTTTTTTTTTTATTCTGGAAAACTCAAGGAAATTGTGTTGAATTTTGGACTAAAAAATTATGTAAAGAACGCCTCTGGGAAAAACAGTGTACATGGATTATGGACTACAAATGGAAAAATAAAATTATATCAATGTTAAATTTCATGCAACTTATTTTAATAATTATGCTATGATTATGTAAGGGAAGGCTTTTTCTTAGGAAGGACACACAGTTGTATTTAGAAGGCAAAGGATACGATGTATGCAACTCACTTTTAAACAGTTCATAACAAATTATACACACAGAGATGGTAACATATAAAGCAACTTTGCTTGAAACTCTTCTGTAAGTTTGATTAACATAAAAAGTTATGAAAGAGGAAAGGACACAGAGAGAAAATAACTGTCTGATTTTGCAGACTTGACGGGGGAGGGTTGTGGGGGAATTTGAACCGGTAACAAGTTTACACCTTCCCTTTAAGCAGGACCAGCAAGCAGGTGAGCTTCTAAACTAGAGTTAAGGTTTTAGCCGAAAATAAAAGCCCTAAGCTTATTGGTACCATGAAACCATAAGACTCTCCCTCTTTCCATCTCTACATCCCAACTTGTAATTTTGCATCATTATTCTTTGTTCTGGATCAGTCTGGGTAAGAGCTTGAGTTAATCAGTTCCACTCCTTTAGAAAGTCTTTCATTAGACTTGACCTAAGTCAGAAGAAATACGTGTAAAATCTCCCCAGGAATTGAGGAAGACTTCAGTGTTTTTCAAGCCAGTGGGCCCTTTTTTTGTTGTAAACCATGGTCTGTAGATTGTATTTCACTTCTCTCTCAGCCTGGCTTAGTCTCTTCTCCTTTTTCTCACCATAAAGGGGAAAACCCAAATCCTGCCGTCTGTGAAGGCATTTTTTAAGGGGAAGGGGGCATTCAATTTCAGGCATCTGAATTGCCAGGAACAATACGACACAATTAATAAATACTACACGACAAATTCTGCCCTTCTAAGAGTTGAATTTAAATGAACACATCCAATCCTGTTGTTCCTAAGACTCTTGCAAAGTTCAGGGGTGGTGTGAAGAGGGGAACAGCACTGGTGAGCTAATAGACAGAGGGCAACTTGCTAGGGTCTTTAATTTTAATGGGAGAGTTTGTTTTTACATGTGGATTTTCATCTGCTCCTACAGTATTAACAACATAATGCTGAAGATGCCAGTCTCATATTTGCAGTTCCCACCCAAAGAGCTACCTTTGATCTCATCTGGAGTTCATATTCTGGGAGTCTTGGAGAATAAAAGTCTTTCCTTGCTACTTCATGGCTGTAAAGGCATGTCTGATTTGGGGGCTTCACATAAAATGCCTGTGAAGTACACGCTGCTTTGAAGGAATCTAGTCAGCTGTAACTTTCCTGCAGGAGGCGGAGGATGGATCAGAGAACGCGTTTTTCTTCGCAACAAGGATTCACATTAGAGTGGCGAGGCTGAAGGAGATAGGAAGGATACTTTTGCCTTCAGGGTGTCCCTTCTCAGTCACTGGTACTAGTCTGGGCAGGTAATACTTTAGTTGACACACCTTCAGAATGAACAGACAGGGAGAAACTTGTAGTCATTTTTCTTGGCAGAAGACACAACCCAGCCTTAGATAATTATGTCTGAGAAGAAGAATACTGTCTGGGTACCTGCAATTTTCAATTTGGTACTTCATTTTCCAGTGCCAAGTATCCCATCAAGCCATTCACAGGTATCTTCACAAAGTCCCTTTCTGGTTTCGTGTTAGACAATGGGAGCACTGAGTTTATAAACTTCTATATAATTGTCTCTGTTCACTGAGAATTCTGTGTGTGCTGTAGCTGATTAAGTTCTGTACATGCATCCTGCCATTTAATCTTCGTAACAAAGCTGCAAAGGAGGTAGTCTTATTGCTGCCACTTAGCAGTTGAGAAAACTGGGGTATCAAGACTATCTTGCTCCAAATCATGTGACTAAGTAGTGTGAAACCGTGCTTAAAATTAAGCCTACCAGACTGAAAGAGTCAAAATTGAGCCTATTAAACTTCGTATAAAGTTCTTTCTATGGATATCCACACACACACACGAATATGCTTATGAATTAAGGAGTAGCATTATTGGTCCTCATTTCATAGTCAGGCTTAACTTGGGGATATTTTTCCCACTATAGATTTGTTAGAGCTAAACCCAGAACTGCTACTTTCTACTCTCTTTCAATCTCTTCCTTTCCTGAATAATGAATGTCATTAATATGATATCCCAAAGTATAGTGCTTTGGCATTTTGACTACTTTGAATTGAGAGAGACTAGAAGGACCTCAGAAGCAAGACCTTCTCCTGCCCTGCTATCTCCTTCCTTCATTTCCTGCCAAAGCAGGTCACAAGAACTAGATTTCCTTTTTCCCAAGGTGGGAAACAAGAACTCCTCGCGTCCAAAGCAAGCCATAAAACCAAGAAGTGTCACCCTCAGCCCTTCCCCCTTCTTCCCTAAAGACCCTAACGTGACAAGTGTCCTGCCCAACACCTGTGGGAAGGAATGCTACATGGACAGATCAAGAAGAATCTTAACACATAGGCCTTGCTAGGTGTCTCCCTGAGTCTAGCACCATTATATCATATCCTTTTTCTTCTACCATTTTCCATACAGATATTTATTCTTTATCATACCTAGGCATAAAAATACTTGTTTCCCCTGGGTCTGTGGGTCTTCATTTCTAAAGGCTCCTGTAAAACATGCAATTTTGATTAAATAAATCTATTATGCTTTTCCATGGCTAACTTGTCTTTTAATATAGGAATGTTGGCCATGACCCCTGTGATAGGCAGGAAAACTGTCTTGCCTTTGTCCCTACACTGGCAATGCATTGTCTTTAGAAAAAGCTCCAATTTAAAGATTAGAAATAGCTGAGAAAATTAAATTCTACTGACTCCATAAATATGCTCGATTCTCATCTATTAAAACAAAATATAATGAAATAAAGCAAACAAAACAATAAGATAAACAATGCAACCATCTCTCTCAACTCTTTATCCTTCCCCAGCTCTAGACCTATTTGTATCTTTACCTTAGCAATAAAGCTTCTGATTTTCCATTATTTTTTAATGATGTCAACAATTTCCATTTTTGGCATCCTACTCCTTCTTAATCCTAGTGCAATTTGTCTTTTACACACATCTTCCTGCTGCAATAAAACCACACTTGAAAAGTCATCAATGACCACCCAATGTCAAATCCAAAGTATCCCCCCACCTCAAAATTTTATTATAATATTTTCAATTATAGGCCAGGTGCAGTGGCTCATACCTGTAATCCTCATACTCTGGGAGGCCTAGGCAGGTGGATTGTTTGAGCTCAGAAGTTCAAGACCAGCCTGAGCAAGAGTGAGACCCACATCTTTACTAAACAGAAAAACTAGCCTGGCATTGTAGAAGGTGCCTATAGTCCCAGCTGTTTCAGGAGGCTGAAGCAAGAGGATTTCTTGAGCCCAAGAGTTTGACGTTGCTGTGAGTTGTGATGCTACAGGACTCTACTCAAAGCAATAGGGTGAGCCTCTGTCTCAAGTATACATACATACATACATATATGTATATATATGTGTGTGTATATATATTCAATTAAACAAAAAGTTGAAAACTACACAATGAATACACATATAGCTAACACTTAAATTCTACAATTAATATTGTAGTATATTTTATTTATCCATCCATCAATCCATCTTTTTTTTAATGAATTGCTACATCTAATTTTATTTATTTATTTATTTGCTTTTTTTTTTTTATTAAGTCATTTGTACATAGATCATACATACATTTATGCCATTATGGGAGTCGATGTACTGATTATTTGTACAAATTGGAGTGCTTACATGCTACTAATCAACATAGCTTTCACCTCATTTACCCAATTACAGCATTAAGACATTTGTGTTCTACACCTGATAGATCCAACTTGTACTTGCAATATGCTCCATAGGTGTG
>CAUYRH010164981.1:0-27041 GCA_963574655.1 Perodicticus potto | reverse complement strand
GCCCTACTATGAAACTAATTTATAGCTTTCATATGAAAGCTATAACCCAATTACAGCACAAGAATATGGGGAAAGGGGCAAGGGAGAGGAAGGGAGGGGCGAGGATGGGCAGAAGGAGAATAATTGGTGGGTCCACACTTACGGTGCATCTTAGAAGGTTACAGGTGAAACTTACTAAATGTAGAATATAAATGTCTGTACACAACAACTAAGAAAATGCCATGAAAGCTATGTCAATCAGTTTGATGAAAATATTTCAAACAGTATATAAAACCAGCACATTGTACCCCATGATTGCATTTATGTACACAACCATAATTTAATAAAAAAAAAAAAAAAAAAAGAAAGAAAGAAAAAAGAAAAACCTGGGACTTTTCTCCTGCCACACTTGATGTCTGTCAGCCAAAGAACCCCTTTTTGATTCTTTACCCTGCCAGTAACTAGTAATGACATCTGTCTAAGAGGGCAAACACAATCTGTTTAATTGACAAATCTAAAAATTTTTCCACAAAAAGGAAAAGTGATGTGGATAACTCACAAAAAATATAGACTTAAAATAAACCTGTGACCCTCCCCTCTCCCCATCCCTGCTGGCACCCCAGAAGCACAATTTCATTAGAGCAGGAGAGAAGAGGAGAATCCACTGGCAGCATGGAGGGAAGATGAGTGAGGGCTGTGGGTTACCCAACTGGTCCACGTGCAGAGAGTGGCAAGGGTGGTGGACACTGCCACCAAAGGGAGAAGACTGGGCTCAGGGAGCTGGTGGCCACTGCTCCCTCTGACCACCTCCACACACCATCTACTCGCAAGCCACGAGGGATGGCCCAGTTCTGACGTCAGGTTTCCCTACAATTTTAGGTTTATGCATGACAAGTGTAAGATCTCTACTCAAAACACAAAAGCCCAGAACTCCCAGGCTTCTCCTAAGAATAAAGCAGGGAGTCAGTGAGGGTGCCACCTGCTGCTCCAATGCCTTTATCAGATGGTTCAGGTCACCCTTGTCCTCTGATAGGTTTTCCCAAGGAATCCTGCAGCTCCACGCCCTTGGGCCCCATTGCTGAGGTTGATAGCCTCGTTCCTCAAGAGGCTAGAGAAAACACTCCTTCACAGTTCTCTCCAGCTCCCAGCCACAGCCGTCGGCCCTTTTAGCTCATCCCTAGTGCTAACAGACATTTTCCCAGACATGTGATCTGCTAATTAGAAACAATGACACCAGGAATGGAAGCCAATCAGCCATTTATTTGCCTAACAAAGTTAGCAGCTATTGCAGATTCGCAGCTTCTGTCAGCACAGCAGAGGTCACCTGAGCCACCACAGCCAGAGCAAGGAAAACTAAAGGCACGTGCCGACCTGTGATTTGGTGAAGAGGCAAGCTCCACAAAATTCTCATAAGACAGACTGTAAAACCTACTTGTAATTCCAGCTTCATAAATAAAGTGTAGTACATGCTTATTTTTTATTACTCAAAAACTTTGGACTTCCCTTTCTCATAGCAGAGCTATTCAGGAACAATCAGACTCTGAAATCCACACAACTGAACCTGAGCAATCCACAGAGCAATAGGTTTCTTTAAAAAGCAGGAACCTACAAGCTCCCCCTTGCCTACTAGGATTCAAAACAACTAGAGACTGCCACTCACCTTCTCCTCATCATGTTGGCCACCTTGTCCAGATGCACCCCTGCCTTGGGCAACTCTCCACCCAACCCTACCACCCTAGTCCCCATCCCCATCCCCACTACCAGGTTGCCTACCACCCACCTGGAGGTCAAGAATGCATGAAATGGCTATGAGACAATAGGACTTCTTTCATCCTAAGCTTCTTAGCCCATTTTCTCTTGCTTTAGAACACCTGAAACTTGATAATTTATAAAGAAACTGAATTTATTTCTTACAGTTCTGGAGGCCAAGAAGTCCAAGGCCAAGGTATCTGGTGAGAGCCCTCTTGCTGGTGGGGACACTGCAGGGTCCTGAGGCAGCCCAGACATCACATAGCAAAGGGCCGAGCTCAGGTCTCTCTTTCTCTTCCTATAAAGCCCCCTCCCACAATGACCCCCTGGTCCATGAACCAGTAACTCATGAATGAATTAATCCACTCACGAGGCAGGGCTCTACTGACCCAGTTACCTCATAAAGGCCCCACCTCTCAATTCTGCCACATAGGGGATTAAATTCAAACCATAGCACCAAGGACACAATGAAAATGCACCTCCTGAAGTGGAAAGGAAATAGCCTAGCAAGTCTGAACCTGAGAGCTCAACCCACAGGTCTGTTGTATCCACCTGGGTGAACAGCCCAGTGACCTATGAAGTGACTAGACCACCAGCACCCCTCCCATGAATTCCACAGCCCTTGAGAAGGTTTCTTTTTGTTCCTGCACATGCCTCCAATATTATACTGAGCTAAAAGCTGAGGCTCTGAGCTCTCACCCAAGTCGAGTTCCTGTGAGAGTCCAGTGATGCCCACCTTGTATCAGCTGCACTCTACAGTCACCCCTCTGGAGTCTGGAACAAACATCTCACCACCATCCCCTAAAACGCTGAGTCCATGCTGCCTGGGCCTCTCATAGGAACTGGTAACACAATAGCTGACTCTCTTGCCTAGCATCTCTTGGAGGTAAGTAAACCTTACAAAGCCATTCATCTAGGCAGGAGCTGCACCAGGGAGGGGAGGTACAAGGTACAGCATGGGGTGCGGGGGGGCGGGGATGATCAGAGTCACCTGGCACATTTTCTCCAACACCACAGGCCCTGCCCTGAAGACCATGGGGTGCAGCATCCCTACTGGGAGCACTCCACATCCTGGGGTGTCTAGGCTACAGAAAGGGCCAAGAACCACTCTAAAATCAATGGCTCCAGCAGCAGTCCAGGAGTCAGCTTGGGCTTGCTATTCTAGAACCACATGGGGGCTATTAAAATACAGATTCCATGATCACAGCATTAAAGAGTCTAATCCAGGCATTTCTGGTACAAGCTCCAATTTTCCTCATTTTTAACAAGTTCCAAGATGATCCTGATGCACAGCCAAGTCGAGAAGCCAGGCAGTGAGATGAACCAAGACCCAGATCATGCAGGTCAAATAGTCTTGATCAACAGGAAGGCTGAAATACATGCCATATCTGGAAGCCCCCGAATATCTGGCCCTCAGCAAGGTATGTCTAGGACCTCACAGTACTGTAGTCTCCAGGGAACTAGTCAGAAGCTACATGAATCTCACTTGTTTCTTGCCTCTTTCTACACCCTGGGAGGAAAAAAAAAACTTAACTGCTCTGCTTTGACACACATCAATTGTGTGTCATGGACTCACAGCTCTCTCAGAAGTGCACAGTACCACTGTCCCCACCACAGAGATAAGGACACATGGTAGAAACGTGAGGAACCCATGACAGAGGCCACCAGGGCCCAGAGGTGTGCCTCACAGGCCATGTTCTGTCCATTACACCACTCCAGGATAACATTTCTATTCTGTTGAGTGCCTATACACCAGGCATCATACACAGACTTGCTCCCTTAATCAGTCTGCACAACCCAGCCAAGGCAGGCTTTATCCCTCCAGTCATGATGAACTGAAGCCCATCCCTGGACTCTCATGTCAGACTCTCAGCTCTATGACTGGATGCTATGTCTGGCTTTTATAACCTCCCTTGACCCTCAGTTTGGATAAAATATGTGATAAATAAGCCAAACTTCTTTTTTTGGTGTATAATCAACTAAAATATAATTAACTTCATTTTCATGTAAGCTTATCTACGGTTTTTCTTTCTCCATAACATGTCACATCATGTAAACACCAAATCTAAGTTAAGAGGGAACTCAGGAGGCCTCATAGTGCCCCTTCCAACTAATAATTCCAATTCTCTAAAATAATATAATCAGCCAACCCATGCTCTTTGAGCAAATGTGAATGCAAACAGGGTATGCAGATGGTCAACTGCAGGCTACATCCTTTCCTACCCAGCTCATACAGACTCCTGTCTATCTCTTAGCAGCCACAGAGGCCCGACATTCATAGAGGGTGTGAGATCAGTGCTATTATTTTGGCCTCGGCAGAGGCTCCTTAGCAGAGGAAGAAAAACTGGAAGGAATCGGACTCTATGAAGCCAAAGGTGAGGAGCTGAGCCAAGAAAGAAGTTTGGCAGCTGTAACTCCAAGGAAGAGCATTCAAGAAAACAAATTCAGGTACAAAGCCTACTGACTAGAGAATGGAAGACCCCACTGTTACCCCATCTAACACTTAACGGTAATCAATTTGACTCTTTTCAAAGTTTCTGGGTTAAGTCTGTCGCCCTCATAGACTAAATTTTCTTAAGAGCTAGGACCCTACACTGATTGTGTTTCCCAGAGGACCTAGTTCAACCAGCATCCTTAACTGCCTGCCGAGTGCTTTGAACATTTGCGTGATAAACCAATCAGTAAACAAAGGCCTGCACTCAGCCAGCCTGCCCACCTTCCCCTCCTAGAGAGCATAGCCCCAAAAGACCAAACCACATAGTTTTGGAATCCCCCGACGCAGCACTGGGCTACTTAAAGCAGCTGTGGCGAGGCTGTTTCTGCTCTCAGACCACATGGCCTCATGAGCAGACATTGGTAGACACTGCCAACAGCCATCCCTCCCTCCCCCTTCCTCACTATCCTTCCCCATCTGCCCACTCTCACACACATGACTAGAAATGAGCCCTCGCTGCAGCCAGTGGAGCCCTTTCTGCTGTCTGCTGCCAGTGAAGAGCTGGCTGAGCTATGGTGCAGCTCAGGCCAACATGATGTAAGAGGAATTCTGCTGGGAACTTCCACAAAAGGTGTCCTTGCTGATAGAGACACATGGGCCAACATGTAGACCTCTCCTTCTGCTAAGTGTAGTACCATCTGCATTTGACCCAAGGGGCAATAGCAGCCACTATTTATCCAGGCGGACAGCAGGCCTGAGGATATACTGGCACACTGAGAATGGTAGAGTGGACGGGGCAGAAATACCAGGGACCTGAGGACGCCAATGAGCCACTGAATTAGTCAACACTGGGGCACTTCCAGACTTCTCCTACTGCAAAACTAATACTGCACTAAAGCAGAAAGAACCCCAATGAATGTGTTAATAATAATCATGTACCTTCTGATCTGAAGGGCACATGCTAACCCTGGGCAGACGATATCTCCTGTGATCCCCTGGGCAACCTTTTCTATGAACATCAGGATCAAGCAAGGCTCTCAGACGATGTGCCCAAGCCGGATTTGCACCCGGCCTGCAAAACTCTGAGAATTATGCTCCCCATCTCTTTCACAACAGGACCCCAGGCCTCAGTCATCTCCCATACGCTCCTGGCACACAGCCCCTTACACCTGTGAAATTTCAGAGCTGAATGGGACCATCATGGATCCAGTCCCTTACTGGATAAGCCTATGGCCCAGAGACTGAAAAGCCATGCAAAGGCAGCAAAGCAAATCAGGGACAGAGCCAGGGCTACCAGAACCCATCTTTCTGGTCCTACAAATTAGGAACAGAACCAGGGCTACCAGAACCCAACTTCCTGGTCCTACAAAGGCTCCTTCCACATAGGTGACACTGAGCACATCTGATGGGCAGCCTGAGCCACCAGGGCTTCAGACGCCCAGGCTCCAAGCCCATCTGCCTCCCTGTGCATGGCAACAAGCATGCAGTGTCCGCGCCTGCAGTCTACACTCACCAGATGGGCTGACTGCTGCTTCTCAGGCTTGAAGCTGCCGTCCCCACAAGGCAGAGATGCCTTTGAGTGCTTGGTGGCAGATTCTCTTTCCCTCTTTGCCACATGGAACAGTTCATCCTGGACTGTGACATGCTCCTGTTTGTACCTATACAGAAGAGGGACGGGCAGAAAGAGATACAGACAGCATGACGGGCAGCACACAGCCAGGACAAGGTTTGCACATTCACTTCACTCACCAAGCAGGTCTGGGATTTGTGATTTGTGGGCCAAGAAAACTCTGAGGCCAGCCACTAGCCTGCCACAAAGAAGAGGGTGCTGTGAAAGCACATGCCCCACTACTTCACCCTGAGGTCAGGCGTCAGGGACATCTCCCAAGGCAAGGGGAGACCAACACACTCAGCCAGGACAACACAGATCAGAAACAGAAGCTCTGGCCACCAGGTGGGGAGTCAGGCAGCCATGTGCCCAATGAGAGATTGCTGGGGCAGGGCTCAGGCCACACCAGCCCCTCCTTTAAAAGGCCTGAGCAGGGTGGGAGGCCCCAGCAGCACCTGCTTCCACTCGACAGCGGGAAGGTTTTACACGGCAGCACCTTGCATGTGCTCATGCCCTCTGGCCTATTTTGGGGCATTCTGCTTAGTAAAATAACCCTACAAACAGAAAAAAGTGATTAGTACTAAGGTGATCTCAGCAGTATTATTTATTAAAGTGGGAAAAAATGCAAGCAACCTAAAAGACCAATGATCAAGGTCAATTAAAGAAAATATGGTAGTGGGGCATCTGTAGCTCAAAGGAGTAGGGCACCGGCCCCATATACTGGAGGTGGTGGGTCCAAACCAGGCCCTGGCCAAAAACCACAAAAAAAAAAAAGAAAATATGGTATAATCATGTAATAATATATTACATCATAATTAGAAAATACTTTGATTTTTCTACAAAAAAATCTAAAGGTTAAATCTAAAACTTGAGAACAAATAATATTGTCAGCAATAAATATGTTCATAAAGCAGATGTAACTAATGGAAAATAATAATATAATAAGCAAAAATAGCAAGATATAAAATTATATGACTTTTAAAAAATAATCCTAAGCTGAGGGAAAGAAGACACGTGAAAGAAACGCTCCAAAATAGTAACAGTGGCTGTCTTGAGGCTATGCGTCTATTGCTGATTTTTCCTTTCATAAATTTTGTAAATCTTCATCAGTATATATTTCTTTAACATTTTTTAAATGTGTAGAAGTACCAAAAAGGACGACGGGCTTAGGTCAGTTATTCTTGCAGAGGCCTCCTTCTTAGAATGAGCATCTTAATCCAAAGCTGTGGAACACACTCAGCAAGCTGACCTACTGGAAGGGCAAACTCCCAAGTTTGGCTAACGCTGGGCCCCCAAGCCAACTCAGCGGGTCCTTTGCCATACAGAGGCCAGTCTCCCCAAGGATGCTGAAGCAGTCAATCAGTAACAACTACAGTTAGCCCTCCCTAAGAGCTGCAGGTGCCAGCACTATGCTGTGTGCTTTACACAACCTGACACAGTCATGACCACACCCCAGTTCAAGGACTCCTCTTAGACCTTCTTAGATACAATAATTTTCCAAGGTCACATAACTAGTAACTTGTAGGGTCCTGACTTGTAGGGTCAGGATGCCAACCTCTGCTTCATGGTCTTCTGTGCCTTAACCACTTTTCCACAAGTCCTCAGAGGACAAGAAGTAGGTCCTGTTTTAGAGGTGTGCCTAGCTCCTATGCTGATGGAAAGTCACCGACATCTGGAGCCAGTTCATCTAGACAAGTTATAATTGTGAGGGCTCCACTTCCTTCATCTAAAACGTGTCTTCATGCACACATATGCAACAGGAGGTCCAGCCACTCAACTGTTTAATCCCAACTTTTTAAAATGGAATTTTAAATACATTTGCAGTCAATGCTCTCATGTCCCTTTTGGCATTTCTTCAAACAAGGACCAGTGCCATACTATAGGTGGCACTGGACAACTAAAATTGCCCTTCAATGCAAATGAGAAAAAATACATGAGACAAAGCCTCAAAGACTTAAGGCAAGGGGAGGGATGCCCAGTGAGGAAAAGGCTTTGAAGCAAAGCACAGTGCCAGGAGCAAGCAGACTCTCGGGCTCACCTCTTGAGATCCTCCTTTGCCCCTGAGAGCTGCTGGCTGCCATTGTTCTCCAACTGGGACAGTTTGGATTCTGCAAAGGAAAGAAGGAAAAAGGCCTGTCAGCAACACTCCAGGGTCAACTAAGGCAAGGTGGCCACCCAGGAAAGGGGCTCAGGAACACAGCCCCGTGTCTGAACATGCTCCCCTGAAAGACTGTGCCCCAAGAGAGACACGTCCCCACTGAGGAGCAACCCCACGGGCAGACGAGGAACACATCTTCGATTCCACCTGATGCCCCCAAGCCTCTTTTCATCCCAAAGGGGTCTCTCTACACCAGGGCACTTATGGTGCTGGGCAGGCTGCAGGCAGGACCACTTGAGTGCAGTGTTCCAAACCTGTCCCTACTCCCCCAACAATTATTTGGAACCTGGGTCATCTCCTAAACATGGCCTAGGAGGAGCTGAGGGCCCCACTGCTGTGCTCCACAAGGACAGTCTCCCAGGTCTAGACTTTGGCATGGGAGAGGGAGCAAGTACGAGACTCCTGTAATCTTGTTTCTCTTAGCACCTCACTCTACAGCAGCGGTTCTCAACCTGTGGGTTGCATTGTTACCCTTTGTAACAATGAAATACATCACGGCATTAGGAAGGTTGAGAACCACTGCTCTAGAGATATCTAATCCCCAAAGTGCCAAATACCCATAGTAAACCTAATTGTATTTTACCCCATCACCTTTAGTGCTTTTAAGCTGTCACAGTTAAGTCCACCTCTTTATCATCATGAATTGGGGGGGTTCCAACTTCCTTTCTCCACCACTAGGTGATACCCCCCAAAACTTTTCCCCTTCCATACTGTCAGTCAAGGCTCGACACCTGTCTGTGGCCTTCTCCAACTTTAACACAGAGTTCTAAAGCAGTAGCAGCTGGCACCACACACGGCGGGAGAAGAACCAGACTGTGTGAGGGAGACATAAGGATGTGCCATTCCACTTGGTCAGCTTGTGACTCCCACTTTCAAACCAGCTCACGCCAGGAAGCCACCCCTGCTCCTCAGAGACACCCAAGGTTCTCAACTGAGACTAAACGAAGTAGACGGCTACAGGGCTTCACTTCAACATTAATGCTTTCCATGCTTATTTATTTACTGACAATAGCTTTTTCCAGTTATACTTTTTATATAATTTTACTTTTTTATAACTATAAAAATAACACACCTGTAGCTCCCTGTTAATCCTCATTAATCCTCATTCCCACATTCTGGGTGTGAGCCTGCCTGTTTCTCTGCTCCTACTATACACATTATTTAATAGACATTTCTTTGATTGTTTTTTTTTTAATAATTTTATTAAATCATAATTGTGTACATTGGTGCAATCATAGGGCAGAATGTGCTTCATATACAATCAGAAACATTTTGATCGTACTGTGAGAGATAGCAAAAACATTAAATGTAGAGTATCAATGTCTTTGATTGTTTTAAGTTGAGAAGCTTGTCCTATGTTTATGACCATTTCTCCACATTTTCTATTAAGCTCTTTTAAAGAGCTTTCAGAACTCTTTATATGTTAAGATTACTAATTTTTTTTTTTTTTGAGAAAGAGCCTCAAGCTGTCGCCCTGGGTAGAGTGCTGTGGCATCACAGCTCACAGCAACCTCCAACTCTTGGGCTTAAGCGATTCTCTTGCCTCAGCCTCCCTAGTAGCTGGGACTACAGGCGCCCGCCACAATGCCCAGCTGTTTTTTTTGTTATTGCAGTTGTCATTGTTGTTTTAGCTGACCCAGGTCAAGTTTGAACCCGCCACCCTCGGTGTACGTGGCCGGAGCCCTACCACTGAGCTACAAGCACCGCCAAGATTACTAATGTTTTGTCCAATTATATCATGCCTAATTTACCATCTATTCCTTGGTTTTTTTCTAAATTGTCTCTAATTTCTGATAGACATCCTTCCTACTTAATTTGAAATGTCTTCACTTGATGTGGTACTCAGAAAATCTATTTTATTGTATTTTTATGGCTTCAATTTGTACATTTAAATCTTTTATTTCCTCTGACATTTTTTGTATGGTGTGAAATAAGGATTTAATTTTAACTTCTCTTTCTTTCTTTCCTTTTTTTTTTTTTGCCTGCATATTGAGTAATCTTTTTATTTTTTTTATTAAGTCATATACACTTGATAATATCCAGCATCCTGGGCGGCGCCTGTGGCTCAAGGAGTAAGGCGCTGGCTCCACATACCAGAGGTGGTAGGTTCAAACCTGGCCCCAACCAAAAACTACAGGAAAAAAAAAAAAAAATCCAGCATCCTTTTATGATCAGAACACTTAAGAAAATAAGTTAGAAGGGACATTTCTCAAACTGATAGAGGCCATCTACAGCAAACCCACAGCCAATATTATTTTGAATGGAGTAAAATTGAAAACATTTCCACTCAGATCAGGAACCAGGCAAAGTTGACCACTGTCTCCACTGCTTTTTAACATTGTAATGGAAGTCTTTGCCATTGCAATTAGGCAAGAGAAGGCAATCAAGGTATCCAAATAGGGTCAGAGGAGATCAAACTTTCACTTTTCACAGATGATATGATCGTATGCTTGGAAAACCCCAGGGACTCAACCACAAAACTCTTAGAAGTGATCAAGGAATACAGCAGCGTCTCAGGCTACAAAACCAATACTCACAAATCGGTAGCATTCATATATACCAACAATAGTCAAGCTGAAAAAACAGTCAAGGACTCTATTCCCTTTACAGTAGTGACAAAGAAAATGAAATATCTGGGAGTTTATCTAACAAAGGACGTGAAAGATCTCTATAAAGAGACCTATGAAACTCTGAGAAAATAAATAGCTGAAGATGTCAACAAATGGAAAAACATACCACGCTCATGGCTGGGAAGAATCAATATTGTTAAAATGTCCATACTACCCAAAGCAATCTACAGATTTAATGAAATCTCCATTAAAGCACCTCTGTCATACTTTAACTTCTCTTTCTAACCTTGTTCCATCACTAAAATAAAACCAAAACTTGGCTTTAAAAGTAAAAGAAAAATCTTAAAACTTAGTCAACCTCTAGTCAGTCATTCATGCTGACTCTTCAGCATTCAGGAACTCAAAACTCACACCCATCCTTTAAACCACAAAGTATTTTGTTATAACTAAAATCAAGTGATAAAAGGATCACCATTCTTCCTTTATAAACTGCTGAAGCTTACCAAAACTGAAGCAAGTGCTTCTTTTATCTTCCAAAGCTGAAAATAATGAGTAACATATACTGTTATTTTAGGTTTTATCATCACTTTCTCCAACAGTCAGTCCAGTTTTATGTGCTACCCTGGGCAATGGTCCAGTTAGACCCTCCCAAACCCTTCTCATCTTTCACCTAGTGAGGATGTGGGAGTGTGTAAGTCCTAAAAATTCGTATGGGATACCTTTAGATGTAAGAGGGCATCTTATGAGATCTTCAGAAACCTCACTCAGCCCCTTCACTGGTGGAAAGATCTGAGGGTTGGTCCAAATCCAGATGCTCTTCTGCTCTAATGCATGTGGGAAACCTTGAGGCTGACAACTCAGAGGCAGGAGTTTAAGGACACTGACACAGGGCCTCAGCCTTGAAGATGACGGCCAGGCTCTCTGGCCACTATAGGGAAGTATCTGTGGCCTGGCTGTGGAGCACCAGTATCTCCTCTTATACTTAATATTGCAGAGACAGCCTCTAGGCCCCTGAGCAGGCCAGGCTGTCCCCACTGTGGGCCTCTGCTGCAGCATCCACCTGGCTGCTTTGCCTGCCTGCAGAGTCTGCCTACCACCATTTTCTCAAAATCCAGTTAGCCCCTTCCTAAAACCGCAAGTCACTCCCTGCTCTCTGTCACCCTGTACCTTGCAGGATTCTACTGTTGCATCAGGGCATAATACAACCCATCAGGGTGCACATCTGGCCCCTTAACTGGAGCTGGATGCACGGCGACAGAGGGCTCTCTGTCCACACATCACTGTGTCCCAACATAAGGCACAGATCTAGCCATGGTTAGCCATCAGGAAACATTAAGCAGGCAAGTTACAGCTACCACCTTCTCAACACTTATGACCTAACAAGGAAAACAGTAGAAAAGACAGCACTAGCCTGCCTGAGGTCGACAACCCAGTGAATGGTCCCCCCTGTGGCACAGAATTGTCCTTTGCAGTGGCATGGCTCCTCTAGCCCCAATTTTCTTTAAAACTCAAGCTACACATGATAGACAGACCCGAGTTCTCAAAAACAAGCATTTACTAAGTAAAACAGCAGTTGCTAACATTTTTGTACCACACAGACACCTTTCTTAAAACTTTGTTTTTTTGTGTTTGTTACAAATAGTTACTTGGAGAAAAGCACGAATTTCTTCATTTGTGATGGGTACAGAGGGAATAGATCAGCTCTAAACCTGGCTTGGGCGCCAGCTCTATCGTGGACCAGGGAAGAGGAACTTCTATGACCCTGCCTAGAAGCCCAGAGATGAACCATTCCAGAAAGCAGGACAGAGCCCCTTGACTTGAGGATTAGGCCAAAGATGCCAAGACAGGTGTCTACGTCGTTGATGAAATTCTCCCTTATTTGAACCAATTTATGTAAATCCCTGGGGTTTTCTGACTTGAGAGCTGGGTTAGAGTAAAGGTCATGCTTCTTCAAAGGATGCTTAAAAGCAACTCTTCCCTGAGTTGTCAAACCTAGTCCTTGTGCCTCATTTAATACACATGGAGAAAGAAAAACAGAGTGAAGCAGCCTGGCCCAGTGACATCAGCTCTGAGCGCAGTGTGCTGCCCTCATCACATCAGCACGTGTCCCACCTGGGAAGCATGTCCCCCCTGGAACGCACTCACCCAAAAGTGAATGTGAACCGTGCCAGCAGTCACACAAGTTCAGACAGACATGTTATCTGTCCCCACCTTCTGCCCCCACTCTCCAGAGAATTGTTGCAACTCCTCATACCTTTCTGAGGGGCTTTCGAGTTGCCTTTTCTAGGGCCAGATGCAGAAGGTAGAGAAGCCACCAGTGGAGGGGAGGGCTGCTGCACTTCAGAAGGCTGGCTGGGGTCCTTCATGCGGTTAACCACATTTTCAGACAGCTATGGAAGACAGAGGAAGGGGAAAAGAGGAACATGAAAAGGTTATGTCACCAAAACCGCTGAAAATTAAGATTCCCTTTTATTCATGCCCCAGATTTACTGAATATACTACTTCTCCCAGATCAACTCTGAAAATAAAATTCTACTCAAAAACCTCTCCTGGTGACCCAGGGTCTGCCCATCTGGAATTCCGAGCCCAGGGCTGCACTTCCCTACTAGCTCTATGGCTTCACCTCCCACCACGGCCATACACACACCCTGGACTCCATGGAACCTGACTTTTCGCTTTCCTCACCTCCTCCGAATGCACAGATGCTATTCCCTCCGAGCCTCCTGTGCCCTTCCTCCCACCCGCTCCATCTCCCAGTCCAGATCTTACCCTGACCAGATTGGTACCTCAGTGCCCCACTCTCCATGGAACCTTTCCTGATAGCACTTTTTTATCCTTTGCAAATACCATGATTTTTACAAACTAAACGTCCGTGTCAACCTGGTGTTGAGTAAACCTATGACTGCTGGTTTTCCCACAGTACATGAGTACTTGGTGTCTCTGTCATATGGCTCTATACAGTTCTCACAGCGTATCAGACTTTTTCATTATTATTACATCTGTTATAGTGACTGTGATCAGTGATCGCTAATGTCACGATCGTAATTGTTTTGGGGTGCCACAAACCATGCCTGTATAAGACAGTGAACTTAATTAACAAAGATGAATGTTGTGTGTGTTCTGACTGCTGCACTAACCAGCCATTCCCCATCTCCCTCCCTCTCCTCAAGCCTCCCTATTGCCTGAGACACAATATTAAAATTAAGCCAATTATAACCCTACAGTGGTCTCTAAGTGTTCAAGTGAAGAGTCATACATCTCTCACTTTAAGTTAAAAGCTAGAAATTACTCAGCTAGGGGAGAAAGACAGGCCTAAAGCTGGGCCTCTTGCACCAAACAGTTAGCCAACTTGTAAATGCAAAAGATAAGCTATTGAAGGAAGTTAAATGTGATAGCAAAGCAAAAGAGCCTCACTGCTGATACAGAAAAGATCAGAGTGATCTGGATAGAAGACAAAATCAGCCTCAACATTTCCTTAAGCCAAACCCTAATGCAGAGAAAGGACCTGATTCTCTTCAATTCTATGGAGGCTGAGAGAGAAGAAGAAGCTGAAAAAGAAAAGTTTGGAGCTAGCAGAGGATTATTCACAAGGCTTAAGGAAAGAAGCCATCTTCATAACATAAAAGCACAAGGTGAAGCAGCAAGTGTTAATGGAGAAGCTGCAGCAAGTTACCAGATCCAGCTTAGAGCACTGATGAAGGTGGCTACACTAAACGATAGATTTTCAGTGTAGACAAAATAGCTTTATTTGAAGATGCCATCTAAGACTTTCATAGCTAGGGAGGAGAAAAGAATGCCTACCTTCAGAGCTTCAAAGGAGGCTAAAGCAGGAGGACTGTTTGCAGTCAGGCATTCAAGACCGGTTTAGGCAAACACGATGAGACCCCGTCTCTACGAAAAGTTAACAAACTAGCTGACTGTGGCGGCACATGCCTGTAGTCCCAGCTACTCAGGAGGCAGAGGTGGGAGGATCACCTGAGCCCAGGAGTTAGAGGCTGCAGTGAGCTGTGATCACACCACTGCATTCCAGGCTGTGCCACAGAGCAGGGAAGCTTCAAAGGATGAACTGACTCTTGTTAGTTTTAGCTGGTGACTTAAAAGTTGAAGCCAATGCTCATTTACCATTCTGAAAATACCAGGGCCCATACGAATTGTGTTAAATCTACTCTGCCTATACTCTGGAGTGGAACAACAAAGCCTGGATGACAGCATATCTGCTCATAACACGGTTTACTGAATATTTTAAGCCCACTATTGAGATCTGTTGCTCAGAAAAAAAGATTCCTTTCAAAATATAACTTCTCACTAACAATCCAGCAGATAATCTAAGAGCTCTGATGGAGATGTACAAGAGGATGACTGTTGTTTTTATGCCTAATACAATATCCATTCTGTAGCCATGACTCAAGGAGTAATTTTGACTTTCAAGTCTTATTATTTAAGAAGTACATTTCATAAGGCTTTGCCCTGATGGATCTGGGCAAAGTAAACTGAAAACTTATTGGAAATGATTCACCATTCTAGATACCATTGAAAATATTAATGATTTATGGGAAAAGGTCAAAACATTAACATTAAAAGGAGTTTAGAAGTTGATTTCAAACCTTTGAATGACTCTGAGGGGTTCAACACTTCAGGGGAAGAAGTAAGTGCAAACGTGGCAGAAACAGCAAGAGAACTAGAACTAGAAATGGAGTCTCAAGATGTGACTGAACTGCTGTGATCTTGTGAGCAAACCTGAACGATAAGAATTTGCTTCCTGTGGATGAACAAACAAAATAATTTCTTGTGACGAGTTTACTGCTGGTGAAGATGCTGTGAACACTCTTGAAATGACAACAAAGAATACAGAAGATTAAAGATTACATAAACTTACTTGATAAAGCAGCAACAGGGTGTAAGAAGACTGACTCCAATTTTGAAAGTTCTATTTTGGGTAAAGAGCCATCAAACAGCATCCCATACCATACAGAAATCTTTGAGGAAAGAGAGTCAATCGATGGGACAAACTTCACTGTTGTTTTATTTTAAGAAACTATACAGTTACCATGCCCTTCAGCAGCCACCACCCTGATCAGTCAGCAGCCATTAAGATCAAGGCAAGACCCTCACCAAAGGCTCATCGTTTTAGCATTTTTTAGCACTATTTTCCATTAAGGTATGTACATTGTTTTTTAGACAATGTTATTGCATACTTTACAGACATAATGTAAATATAACATACATACACTGGGAACCCACAATGCTCCTGTCACTTGCTCTGACACTTGCTATACTATCTTGGTCTGAAACGGAAGGTTCATACTTGCTGTACTGGATTGGTCTGAACCTCCAAGGTCTGCCTGTGTCATTTCTCCCTGTCCTTTAAAACCCCATGATAACGCACGTGCCTCTCAGGAAGTACCACGCCTCCTGCCTGCCCATCCTGAAGGTGTATCAGTGCTCTGAAGGTCAGGGCTGCATCTCCCTCACCTCCACCTCCACTGCCACACATGGAGCAAAAGTGAAAACCCTGCTTGACTCTTTCCACCTTCCCCTAATGAAGACTGGATACCAAAACTTTCATTCACTTTAGAGGAAGTGAAATAGGCCTACGGGTGTCATAAAACAGCTCACTGAGATGAAATAGCAAGCTAGGGATAAATCCAGGATAAAAGCCCCTAAGAGTTCACTTTAGTAAATATTTATTAAGTGCCTAATATGTGCCAGGCATCACAAAGCACAGCTGAGGGGAAGACATTAAAAACGACTTTAAGACAAAAGGCACAATACCAATTCCACTTTCAGATCTCTAACCATGAAAAGTACTCCCCCAAGTACACAGAGATATGTGTAAGAACACTCACTGTGACAATGGAGAGAATTGGGGGGAAAAAATTAGGAACAACGTAAACATCCAACAACAGAGAACTGGTTAGAAAAACCATAACATGTACATTCTATGAAATATTATGGAACCACTAAAGAAGCATGAGGGAGCATGTACATACCATCATGGGATATGTTGCTGAGTGTTTAAAAACCCACAGAACTCTCCATATATCTCAATGCAGATAAACATAGCTGAATTTGAATATATGAATACCCACACATAAGCATATTTGCAAGTATGAATGTGTTTGAATTTTCAAAGACACGATCTGACAATTAAGTTCGTAAACTCATCCTAGAAAAAGTGCTCCGTACCTTATTGCTAAACATCACTACAGTCACCTTCGAACTGCTCCCCTTGGGAAGCTCTGCACTGATGCCAGCCCCTAGTCCACCTTCAAGGCAATCTGGGACCCTTTTTCTGGAATGGCTATCAGAGCTGTCATCGTATGGCACACACAGACATGAGACAATAATGAACAACACTCAGCAAGACACAATACACTGATATACCAAGAGTGTAAAACCTTACTGAGCTGTTTGTATAGTGTAGCCAACGTAAGTGCCTGGTGGCAAATTCACAAACTTTATTGTCAGACTTCATACAACACAATCGATTTTCAACAGGGTGCCAAGATAATTCAATGGGGAAAGAAAAGCCTCTTCCGCAAATGGCACTGGGACAACCAAGTATCCCTATGCAGAAGAATGCAGTTGAATTCCCTCTTATACTACATATTAAAAACTAATTCAAAATGGATCAAAGACCTAAATCAGGGGTTGTCCAACCTCCAGCTCCTGGGCCGCACACATGCCAGCTTTTTGAGGATTTCTTTTGCTTATCTTTGGTGTGAGATATCACAAGAAGCATGCACAGATTTTTTTTTTGGCCCATCAGCTTTCATTGGAGTTGGTGTATTTAATGTGTGGCCCAAGACAACTCTTATTCTTCCAATGTGCAGCAAACAAAAAAAAAAATTAGACAACCTTGAAATGTAAACGCTAAAAAAATAAAACTCTCAGAAGAAAACAGGGATAAAGCGTTATGACCTGGGCTTTGGTAATGAATTATTTGATGAGCAATGAAGAAATAACAGACATACTGGACTTCCCCTTTCTAGTGGGGAGAGAGCCAGTTGTTGGAAATTTACCAGCACATCCCTGAACATTGCCCCCACCTCAGAGTAGACCACGGGAATGTACCTTCTTGTAAGGGATGGAGACACAGGGCATGTGTCCTGAGGGAGGTCAGCATTAAGGACCAAATGTTAGTGGTCCTGAGATCAATGAGGGAGTGGGCAAGGCATCGATGACATATGGCATAGCTGGCAACGTCCTAATTTGCACCTTGCAAAAGGGCCATATGATGAAGAGTAGGTCCTGACACATGCAGAGGCGGCTCCAGGAGTGCAGTCCACACAGAGGCCAGAGAAAGCAGCCTGGCCAAGGGAAAACAAACAAGGGCACCATAAGGACAACACATTCTCCTTCACCAATTATTTGCTTATTAAGCACCCGTGATCTGATAGTAACGTTCTGGAAACAGCAGGTAATAGCAGTGAAGAATACAGTCACTGCTTCCATGGAGCTCACCTTCTAATGGGGGGTAAGAAACAATAAGCAAACTAACAAATCACCCCACTTACCCTACTTCATCTACTCTAAGATACCATAAACTGTAAATCACACCATCATTTTACACTGCCTGATGAAAAGCAAAACACCCAAGTGAAATTAACATTCCACCTGTTATGTGACTTCTCCATTTCAGAAATGTTTTCATATATCTGAAAAAAAAATCAGTGAAGTGCATTAGTGATAATGATTAGTGCAATGAATGAAGAAATGATAGTGATGGGCATGCAGGGCCAGGGCAGCACAGGAAGCCACACAGCTAGAGAGACTGCTTAGCACTGACACTCATATCAAGACTCCACCTTTGGCCAAGAAGCCCCAGCCACACTTACATGTTGAGATCTGATAACAGCAGAGGGGAGAAAAAGTGAAACATCTCCAAGAAGGACTGAGTCTGGCAAGCCCCAGACAGGGCCAGGATGGCAAGATGAACGTGAACGAAAAGAAGAGGTCCAGATGATTGAGCCAGAGGGGCAGGCAAAGAAAAGACAGTGCAAGCCCTGACAGACCAAGATAAGAAGTTCAAATCTGATCCAACGGCAAGAGGAAGCCATGATGGGTGTTCTGCACAAGCGACTAGAGGTTCTGATTTATTAGTTCCAGCCCAGGTGGCATAAACAGAATCACACTGCTTGGTAAGTAAAGGGTTAAGGATAACACTGGCAAGATTCTTGTTGGCGGTGAGAAATTTGTAATATTTTTTAATGTTACCATAAAATACAGCAAGTAATATTTTTAATCAACAAATATACACACACACACAGTAGTCATGCGAGAATAAACACCATCTGGGCAGTGCTCCCTGTACCAACAGAACCAGAATGGAGGCCTCCAGAGCCAGACGGGGCTGGGTACTTGATGCCAGAGACCCATTGGTCACTGTTACATCAGAGATGGCCAGAGAGGGTCCTGCATGGTCAGCAGATGGAAGGCAAAATCCGGAGCAGTGAGGCTAAGTGGAGCTCGGCCTGCTCTGCAGCTGTGGAACCCTGACCCAGTCCTTGAGCTTCCCTGAGCTTCACTTTCATGACCTGTGAAACAAAGGCCCCCCCTCAGACTGGCCTGGCTGCAACACAGCTCAGGAATTATGTACTCTTTAGTTCCGACCAGGCTGGCTTTGAATTCCAACTAAGCTGCTTACTAGCTTTGTGGCTTTGGGCAGGGGACTTCTTATCTCTAAGTCAGTTTCTTCATCTGTGAAATGGAAATAATTAATGGCACAGACTGTAGGGCTATTGTGAGGATTAAACAAAGCAATCTACAGAAAGTAGTTGGCACAAGGAAAACAATCGATATTAGCTATTAAGTGAAACTACAAAGCACTATCCAAATATGAATGATAATCCATATCAGGCACATGCTGGAGTATGAAAATATGTGGCTGATGAACAATGACAAGTTAGAATGTGCCATGAACTATAATACCAAGCACTGATCCAAGTGTCTTCCACGTAGCTTTGTGTCCTTGAGAAAGTCTCTTCCCTTGTCCATGACGGCCACAAAACTAAACTGGGCAGATTCTTTCATGCCCTCATTTTGGAGGGATGCCAAGGAGAGGGGCCTTTTCCTTGTCACCATCATGGCATACTTGGCTGGCACCTCTACACGTCTCCAGCCCACAGCCCTCCCGCTGTGAGCTCCATGGTGAGAAGGCATGCACCACAGGCAGGCCACAAGCAGCCAGAAGCAGAGGCAAGGACAGACCACGGAGGGGCCTGCACCTTGATCTAAGCTGTGCACACACAGAGACCTCACCATTTCTATCCTAGCAAATGTATCTGGAACCCACATCTCACTTCCTTCCAAGGATCACCATTCCATGAGTTTCCCAAAATTCTACCCTCACCCAAAAGCAACTATGAGTTTAGAGGCAAGCTCCCTAACAGAGGGATGCAGGTTTCTTTATTAAACCATACATACACGTCTATTAGTAAGTCATGTGGCCACCCCACAATTAACAAGGGGTGAGGAGGAAGAAAAATACTGCTTGAAAAGGGTCAAGTGTATATTGTCAGTAACTGAATGGAAGGACAATGCCAAGGACGAGCAGGACAGAAGATGAGCCTCACAGCAGCTGCCAGCCTTCAGTCAGCACTCACTACCTACAGACCATCGCATTAATTCTGCAGCACCACACTCACCTTCCAGCGAAGGAGACCAAAGGTTAAAGAGCTTGCCGCAGGCCCTGCAGCCAACAGGAGGCCAGCCTGACGGCAGGGCCCCTGCACTTAACCACTGTGCTGCTCTGCTCCAAGGGCCACAGGACATTACCCCAACAAGAACATGGGAAGGCACACTTGCTAAGCAGCCCTCATGGGCTAGAACAGCCCCTAAAAAGGACAATCACTCACCACAGAAATTAAAGTAGTAAAGAGCAAAGGGGTTGTGACTACTAAGAGATGGTGAGGGGACACCAACTGAGTCCCAGTAGGCTCAACCCCAAAGGGGGACTTCATGCATTTCCCTGACTACCCTGTCTGAAACTGGTAAGCACCTGCCCCATCACCCACCGTTTCCTCTCCTTTCTCTCTACACAGAACTTACTACCATCAGACATACGTAAGGCACGGAAGGGAGGGAGCTGGTTGAAGTCTGAGCTTCACTCTGACAGAGGTCTGAAGAGCAGCTAGGGTCCCACCCGCTGTGGGCCTTGAACAGCAAGTCAAGGAGGCTGGAATTTATTCTCTAATCAATTGGGAGTCACTGATAATTTCTGGACAGGGACTCAGATCAGGACAGTCTGGCAAAGGAGGAAGAAGGGCTAAGATGATAAAGACGCTAGAGGCAGGATCCCCACCATAACAGTGCACATCAGAAGTAAGAAGGCCAAAAAGTGGACCAGCTACAGGAGTGAAGGAGAGTGAATAGCTACAAAAGACAAGAAGGAAGTAAAATAACTTAAGACCAGGCATCTGACTTAATGCACAAGCAAGAGAAACATGATATATACAACATGATCTCATTTGTACTACAAAAAAAGAATGAGTATGCTTATATATAAGCTTGGAAAAAGTCTGAAAAGATTCATATGAAATTGTGAACAGTTGGCATTTAAAAATAAGACATAGTCTGCAGGAAGAAAAAGTCTTAAAGTAATAGATGAAAGACGGCAGCAAGGCCCTAAGCCTGGCTTGCTTGAAAGAGGGAGAAGCCAAGAACTCCAAGGTTCCCTGTCTATCGTCCATCCACTGGTCTGCTGCACAGGGAGCTGCAAGAAGCCTCATCTGGAGAAATAAACCAGAGACACCCCATACCCCACCCTGGGGCAGACCAGAGAAGGATGTCATTTCTCCACACTCCAGAAGGGGGCAACAGAGCCCATTGCTGGAGCTGAGAAACTGCCCCAGAATGATGACAAGGCTGCCTGCTAAAGACTGATGCCAAGACCACGTGTCCATGACGCACTGTTCTGGAGCATTCTTCACAGGCAAAGCTCCAGACTATGTGCATTCCCTGTACAGATGAAGAAACTGGAGTCAGGAAGGTTGAACCACTCACCTACGATCACGGATACTGTAAGTGCGAGAGCCAAGATTCACCTCCAAACCGAGGGCACTTCACAGTGGCATCCCTACAAGTCAAGGCCATAACACAGAGCAACTCCAAGGTGACCAAAAACAAGTGTCATGTCATGGAAGAGCTAACTCTGAATAAATAAAATAATTTTCAACCCGCATTCCTTAAGTCCTAGGAGATTGGACGGGGGAGCATCTACATATGTAAAACGACCTGCCAAAACTAATTGAGTGTCAACATGAAACTCACAGTTTTTCCACCTTAAAATGTTATTACCTAGAGAAAACCGAGGAGGCATTTTTCTAAAAATCATCCTTTGCACTGAAGGTTCACAAATAAGAGTTCGAGGTGAAGCATCAGCCTGTGCACAGGCAGGAACAGCGTCTAAGGCTGGAGGAGGCACAGTGCAGAGCAGCAGCCTGCCTGAGGCCGTACATGAGTCAGCGGCTGGGCCAGGCCTTCATGGCAGCGCTTGTCCAGTGGATGCAGCGTTTTCTGAGGCCCAGCGGATGCCAGGTATTGTGTCCAATGCCAGAAAACTAGGGGATTAACCAGTTCCCTACTCTCGCCCAGCCCAGGCCTACAGAATACAGCTAGGGTGGGTTAGGGTTGGCCAACTACCAAGCCAGCACTAAAGAGGCCAAATTCCAGAAGAAAAGGCTTTCTGGAGTTTTGGTCAGTGGCTGCTGGTGCCGGACACCCCATTCCCTATAGAAGCAAATACCCAATCTTATGATTCTAAAGATTCCTCTCCTTGCCAAAGGCTACTTGCCTTAGAGGTTTTGTCACCCTAGTCCTTCAGTTTTCTATAATCTGAAATTAGATTCCTCAGCTGCTCACCACAGATTTAAACTCCAGAATGTCAGAATAAGAAGAGACCCCGGAACCAATCCCCCATGGAAGCCTAGGGATGACAATATGGGAAATGTCCAGAAAAGGCAAATTCTATAGATATGACTAGTGCTTACCTAGGGCTGGGAGTGGGAATGGGAAATGGGGAATGACCACAAATAAGCCAAGGTATCTTTTTAGGTCTTTTTTTTGGGGGGAGGGTAAAAAGATATTTTATTTTTGTAATACCAGATAACAATATTTGTTCAGAGTAAATAACTGCATTTAAATAAGTTTAAAGTCCTCATATGTTCAGGAAAAGGGTTAAGATACTGATTTTTTTTTCCTTTTGTAATTTCAGAATATTACAGAGATATGAACATGTTGCTTACATGGATCGCTTTTGTGCAATTTGAGTCAAAGTCATAAGTGTGCACATCACCAAAAGAGTATGCCCTATACCTATTAGGTGTAAATTCACCCGTCCCCTTCTCTCCCTCCCATCTGCTGACTTCTGTTAAATTTTACTACCATTATGTGCATGTGAGTGTTGATAGATTAGTTTCACTTTAATAGTGGCAGGCAGTTCTCTCTGGAGCTGGCATATTGTGGACTCTTTCCTGTGTCTGACTATGCCCTTCTGCATCTTTCCCTCAGCAGTGGTCCAGAATCAGCCTCAGAGGAGCAATAATGGCAGAAGTGATCTAGCCTGGAGGGTATGATGAGGCTGGGAACATGGAATATGGCTAAAGAAGCAGCCCCCAAAGTGAAGGGAGCAGAGCAGAGCAGCTGGAAAGGGGAAGAGGGTGAGAGCAGTGAGGAGCCTGAATGTTGATAAGAAACCAGCTTCAGGTGAATTACAAAGATGGCTGCTTACAGAGGGTAGAGAAGAAAAATAGACACATACAGACATTACTGCCATGGACAGGAGAACCTCTGTCAGCTGACCACCCAAGGGACTGCAACAAACTGGTCAACGTGGAAGGGGCCAACATATGGAGCAAGGCCTCCTGTACTGATACGTACATGTGGAGCATGTCCAGTCTATGAAAATTAGGTCAACTTAAGGAAGTGGGCAGTGTAGGGAGGTCAGCTATGGAGGTTCTAGTGTGTGTGACATCACTTACTGAAGGATGAGGTTGAACATTCCTTTTGTTTTGGTTAAAAAAAATCTTTATTTCACACATTCTTGCCCTGAAAACTGGAATTGAATATAACTGCAGTATTTTTGCTTTAATTAAATTTCTTTTACCTTTCATGGAATTAGGGCTTAAATTCACTATGCAAATTTATGCACATAAGTATGCAAAGTAGCAAGACCCTAGCACTTAATTTTAAGGAGATTTTCCAGGACTAGACTCCCAGGATTAAAATAAATGGTGGCCAGGTTTGGCGGCTCATACCTATATTCCTAGCACTCAAGGAGGCCCCAGCAGGTGATTGCTTGAGCCTAGGAGATCTAGACAAGCCTGGGCAAGAGTGAGACCCCATCTCTACTAAAAATAGAAAAAACTAGCTGGGCATTGATTGTGGTGGGCACCTGTAGTCCCACCTACTCAGGAGGCTTAGGCAGGATTGCTCAAAGCCAAGAGTTTGAGGTTGCTGTGAGCTATACTGACACTTAGGGCAATAGAGTGAGACTCTGTCTCAAAAAAATATATATAAATAAATAACACAAATGGTCTTTAAGAACATCCAATTTGCTCTGCAGATGCTAGGGCAGATACTCTTCTTTGGCACCTATCTCCTATTAATTAACTTCTCCTCGTTCACTTTGGTAACTGCTTTGTTGATCTGATGGTCTTTTATTATTCACCTACCTAAAAAAGAAAGGTGAACTCCTCAACTCTCAAGTAACTCTGCTAACAGAAAAAGCCCCTACACCAAACACTTTATTACCATCACCTTTCTTCACATCTTCCTCTTTCAAAAACAAGCAGAAGAACATGGCTCTCATAATACTGTGCTGTGCCCCTCACTGTGTACCTCCAGACAAACCATTTATTCACTATGAATAGTTTACCCAGCTGGAAAAGGAAACCGTCATCAAAGCTCCTTCTAATTTTAATAGTTTGTTAAACTCAGTAGGGCATCAGCATCCCTGTCAGGACAGTTACAGCCACTATCACTGAAGTTCCAGACTGCCCTGCACATATTATTGGGGGGAGGCAGTGGAGTGGTGAGAAAAAGCTATTTTTTGTACCCATAAGATTAAAGCCAAACTCTCTAAGCCTGATTCTCCATCCTTAAAGGGAATTTATACTTTGCAGAATTATTAAGAGAATTAGAATAAAATGTGCCTGCCTGATGTAATATTCAAAAATGATGCTGTTTCTCTGTCAACTTAGAAGAAAGGACCTCCAAAGGTATTTCCCCTAAATCTTTCAAGACTTCTAGCTAACTTTACAACATTCCCCAAACAGAGCCAAGGGTGTCTTTCTAAATTCCAATTCTGGTGCCCCCCTCTCAGCCTTCCAACACAAGCCATCTCTGCCCCCATTTAATCCTTGCCACAAGCCAGGTCAACAAGGCTAGACAACATTTTGCAAACACCAAATGGGCTGAGTACTCTGCTAGGCTAAGTGAAGTCCCCACAAAGCACTCTGTACATTTTCCAAACACTTTCACACACATCTTCATCTTCTCTTAGGCAGCACCTAGGATACACACACACACTTTTTTTTTGCAGTTCTTGGCCAGGGCTGGGTTTGAAACCGCCACCTCCAGCCTATGGGGCCAGCACCCTACTCCGCTGAGCCACAGGCGCCACCCTACACACTTTTTTTTTCTTAATGTGGCAATAAAGGCTCAAAGTATGTTTCACCCAACATCACACAGCTAATGAGTATCTAGGCCTAAAAATCAGACTTCTGAATTAGCCACCTCCCTAATAAACTAATTCACCTACACCCAGCTCTGTGCATTCCATTTAATGTTGCTCTGTTTCACCGGGATCATTCATTTAATCACTCCACAGTTACTTACAAAGCACCAACTAAGTGCCGGTCATGGGTGTGGACGTGGCTTATTTCCATCCCAACTCTCCCACTTGTTACTCACATGACCTTGAGTAAGTTCCTTCACCTCTCAATGCCTGAGTCTTAATCTATAAAATAGCCTTAAAAGAATTCTGCCTTTCTCATAGGGCTGTTAAAAAGTAAATAAGATACCTATAAAGGTTTAGCCAATGCATGGCCCTTACTATACACAGAAATATGAGCTGCTTTTATTATTCTTCTAAATTCTAGGGATAGAGTCATGAAACAAACAAGACGCTTAGCCTCAAGCAGCTTATACTCTAGTGGGAAATACAGCAAATATGCAAACACAATTAGAAACAGAAATTTCAAACTGTGATGAGAGCCATAAAAATAATAAATGAAGAAAAGTGGGATGGCTTTAGACTGAGTGGTCAGAGAAGGGTTCTCAGATGACATGTGAGCCATAACAAGAATGACAGTAAAGCGCTAGATTTAAGGAAAGCAGGGAGAGAGAAGACAGCAACCACACAGATCTTATGCTTGAAGCAAGCAGGGCATCTTCCAGGAAGAACAAGGAGATTCCTGTGGTTAGTGAGTAGGTGGAGGGTGGGAGGTGAGGGAACTGGCTAGATGCCATTAGATAAGTCAATGGGCACCACCACAGCTTTGTAAAACCAAGTAAGGCATTCACTCCTCAAGAGTGCTACCAGGGTTTAAGCAAGGGGAAGGGTAACTTGTCTGATTCTTAAAGTGCCTCTTTGGCTATGTTGGAGAGAACAGACTGTCAGGACAGGAGTGGGGAGAGGAGGCCGAGGGTTGGCTCATGCATGTAATATAATCCCAGCACTCTGGGAGGCCGAGGCAGGTGGGCTGTTTGTGCTCAGGAGTTCAAGACCAACCTGAGACAGAGACCCATCTCTACTAAAAATAGAAAAACTAGCCGGGTGTCCGTAGTGTGTGCCTGCATCTATAGTCCCAGCTACTTGGGAGGCTGAGACAGGAGCATCACTTAAGCCCAAGAGTTTTGGGTTGCTGTGAGCTATGATGCCAAGGCAGTCTACGGAAGGTTTCAGACTGAGACTGTCTCAAAAAAGATAAATAAATAGAAGAAGGAAGGAAGGAATAAAAGGAAACCAGGGCAGGAAGTGAAGCCCCAGTCCGGAGACCGTTGCAGTCATCCGGGATTGGAAGCATCTCAGGTATACACCAACAAGACGCGTGCACTTGGAGGACCATGGCAATGGAGACAGGGAACGAATTCAGGAAATGTAAAATTTAAGCCAAGTAGGGTTGGGACATGGCCCCAGGCTTCCCTCATATTCGCTCGGCCTCCCACCTGTCCTGTCCACCACTCCTTCCCCAGCCAGTGCGGGAAACTTGAGGATGCCCAGCCTTGGCTTGGTGTCCTCCTGCAGCCTCTGGGTGCAGGTGTGGGCCCCGGCCCCACGACCCCTCCCACGGGGGGAGGACCAGCCCCACGACCCCTCCCACGGTGGGAGGACCTGCCCCACGACCCCTCCCACGGCGGGAGGACCTGCCCCACGACTCCTCCCACGGCGGGAGGACCTGCACCACGACTCCTCCCACGGCGGGAGGACCTGCACCACGACCCCTTCCACGGCGGGAGGCCCTGCACCACGACCCCTCCCACGGCGGGAGGACCAGCCCCACGACCCCTCCCACGGTGGGAGGACCTGCCCCACGACTC
>CAUYRH010164980.1:0-14000 GCA_963574655.1 Perodicticus potto | reverse complement strand
TTTTTTTTTTCCAAAAGTTTATTTCGGAGGGAATCTAACATGTAATTTTTATGCAGAGAAGATGCCATTATTTCTCTCGTGCTGTTATCTCGCATACCACAATACAGAGATTAAATGGTGTGTTTGCCATTCTCATGTCTTATTAAAGACACAGAGAGAAGACAAGGGAACATTTTAAAGCCATAATTCTTATGTGAAGTGTAGGAATGCATACCAGGCCTTTAACAAGTGGGCAGGTTTTTTTTTTTCCTCCCAGAAATAAAATACAGCCAAATCTTAGGTACCGTTTGATTGTCACATTCACATGTGGCAGTTGGCTGTGCAAGTTTCCACCTGAACACTTTTGAAAAACTATTTTAGGGGGCTGGGTGCGGTGGCTCACGCCTGTAATCCTAGCACTCTGGGAGGCTGAGGCGGGTGGATCACTTGAGCTCACAAGTTCGAGACCAGCCTGAGCAAGAGGGAGACCCCCATCTCTAAAACATAGCTGGGAGTTGTGGTGGGCACCTGTAGTCCCAGCTACTCAGGAGGCTACATCAAGAGGATTCCTCAAGGCCAAGAGTTTGAGGTTGCTGTGAGCAATGATGCCACAGGATACTCTATCAGCGGCAAGAAAGTGAGACTCAGTCTCTCTCTCTATATATATATTTTTTAAAAAGCATCTCTATAAACAACATACTGTTTTGCTTTTTCTTATTTAAAATTTTTATATAAATATAATTATGATGTTTATATCCTAAACATTTTTGTACTCAAGATATGGTTCAAGTCTTACATATACTTGAGTGAAAAATTATGAACTATGAACATATGTAAATTCTTCAATTTTCATAACTTGAAACATATGAAAGTTGAATTGCATAATTCAACTTATGTAAATTTTTAAAATAAAAATAGATATGTAATAGACATTTGAATTTTCATTTCTGAACATTGCCCATTCTTGTTTTTTTCCCACTTCCCTATTAGTGCCCTCCTGTTCTTTATTTATTGGAGTCCTTTCTCCGTGAAATATAAATTCTCTGAGAAAATACACAAGGGGAGAGAGGGGGGCTCTGTGTGCTCCCACCCAATGGGCACGATGTGGGGTATATGGCATGTATCCTGGGAGCAGGACACAACTACTTCAGGGGTCTTGTCTAAAAATGCAAACATTGTAACCAAAATCGTTGGTACCCTTGTATTAATCTGAAATTTAAAAAAAGACAGAGAGAAAATGCATACAGTATATCTTTATCAATTCCTTTCTTATAAACCCTGCACATATTTTCTCCAAGCCTGTTTTTTTGGGGGGGGGAGAAATCTTTTTTTTTTTTTTTATTAAATCATGGTTGTGTACATAAATGCAATCTTGGGGTACAATGTGCTGGTTTTATATACAGTTTGAAATATTTTCATCGAACTGGTTGACATAGCTTTCATGGCATTTTCTTCCTAGCTTGCTTTTCATCTCTTACCCTGACAGGGTATATTTTGTTATAAAGTTTTTTTTCAGTTGTAGGGGGTTGGATGTCAGTTACTGTTGCAAGCCATAGAATCCAATCTGACTAGTTTAAGCAGAAAAGAATTGTATGAAAGACAGAAGAGAACTCACACGATGTTTGGGACAGGTGGGAAAAGAAGGTCTGAGACTTAATGAAGGGGACACTTCCAGAACCAACAGGCTCTTTCTGGAATCTGTCGTCAACCACAGAAGCACTGCCCCTCTGCTCAGGGGCCCATGGAAGGGGACAGCCAGCCTACCCTATCCCGTCTGAGGCTACCGGTGTCTGATTGGCCGGCCTGGGTCACATGCCTGCACTTGACTGAGAAGGAGTCTGGGAAGGTAGTGAGCAGGGTTCTTCCTGGGGGGAACGGGCAAAATGTAGCCAGGGCAGCCTAACGAGTTCGGCAGGTTCACTTTGGGTCATAAGGATATTCAGCTACATATCCCAGTAGTGGTTAGTTGCCACTTTTCATGTTTGACTCTTTAATCCTCCTAGAATACATTCATGTATAATTGGTGTACGAATCATTTTTCATATGAAATCCAATGAATGAGCACATCCTTTCCTGTGTGTCATGCTGCCTACCACATTCTACTTTCCTGTGAGAACTCAGATTTGTGTTGGGTTCTCTACTCTGCCGCATTGCCTTTTCTTCTGACCAAAATACCTTATTTTCATTTCCGTAACCACCTAGGATATTTTGATATCTGCAGGGCAGCCTCTCCTTTGTTTTCAAAATTATCTTGATAATAATAATTTACTTTTCCATATGAATTTTGGAGTCACTTCAGAACCAAACCAAACAAATAAATAAATAAATAAAATTCTGCTGGGATTTTGTTTGGAATTTAGTCAAACTTATAGATAATTTTGGCAGAATTCACATGCTTATGTTTTTGAGTCTTCTTAGCCATTATTCAGATCTTTTGCATCCTTTAATATAGCTTTATAATTTTTTCATAAAGCTCTTAAAAATTTTGGCCCCCTTGCCTTGTTTTTGCTTTTGTGGGATTATTACTCCAGAAGGATGTGTGTGATATGATTGTTCTAGGTTTTTGGTAGAATTCCCTCATAAAATTAAGCAAGTTTCTCTTCCTTTCTAACTTCTGAAGAGTTTTTCTTTTAGCTAATGGTGGATGTTACATTTACAGAATGAGATATGTTATTTTGTTTCCTTTCGGTCTATAAATTGTGGCAAATTTCCACCCAGACATTTTTCTTGCATTCTCACATTCTAGGATAAACCAAACTTTGTCATGATCAGTTTTTAAAATACCCAGGATAGATTCGGTTTGTCAGTATTTATTTAGGAACTTTTATTCACATTTATGAGTGAAACCATCCTATAGTTTTTTCTCTCCTTGTTTCATTTTGGCATCAGGCCTGTGCTAACTTGACAAATGAGTGGCTGCTGTCCTTTTCTATCACCGGTGAGACTTTATGTAAAGTACAGATAATGCTTTCCTTGAAGGTTTGATAAAATTCATGGCTGAAATTATCTAAGACTAGTTTCTTTTATGGGAGGGGTGAGGGAGGTGGAGACATTTATTTGCTTGTCAAATCAATTTATTTAATGTTAATTGTTTTATTCAATTTCTCTATTTTTAAAATTCAGCCAAGTTTAGAAGAAAATTAGCCATTTCATCTATATTTTATCATTTGACATAAAATTATAAACTATTGCCACAGATTCCCTTGCCATTTCTTTCATTTCTATTGCATCTGTGGTTACATCAAATTTCTCTATTCCTAATGTTCGTTTCTTCTGTTCTACGTTATATCAGCCTTGCCGGGGATTGATTTTAGTAGGCATCTCTTATTCTTCTTTTCCAAGAATCAGACTTTGATTTTAGTGATCATACCTATTTTCTGTTTATTTCCCTTTTTTCATTCTTTATTGTTTTTATCTTTAGTATTTCTTTCTATCTCTTTGTTTTGGCTTAACTCTGTTGTTCTTTTTCTATCTTCTTGAATTGACATTAGTTTATTATTATTATTTTTTAAACAAAGTCTCACTCTGTTGCCCTGGGTTGAATGCTGTGGCGTCATAGCTCATACTCTTGAGCTCAAGCAATCCTCTTGCTTCAGTCTCCCAAGTAGCTGGGACTACAGGCACCAGCTACAAGGCCCAGTTAGTTTTTTCTCTTTCAATAGAGGTGGAGGTCTCTCTCTTGCTCAAGCTGGTCTTAAATCCCTGAGCTCAGGCTATCCACCTCTCTCATAAGTCTTTCTTATGGTTCTAAAAAACATTTTTTTAGGGCTATAAACATTTCCTTTAACTACTTAAGCTATACCCCAAGTCTTGGTGTTTTTAGTGTTTTCATTATTAATCAGGTCTAACATATTTTGTTATTTTTGAATAGCTTCAAAAATAAGCTATTTAATTGTGACCCATACAACTGACCCATTTAAAGTGTGTAATTTAATGGTTTCTAATATGTTCTCAGAGTTGTAACAACCATCACTGCAATCAACTTTAGAACATGTTCCTTATCTTAGAAACCTCACACATTTTAGCTGTCACCACATAATCAATCTTCCCATTCTTCTAGCCCCCGGCAACCACTGTTCTACTTTTATCCTGAGAGTGTAGTTTACTCTGGACATTTCCTACAAATAGAATCATACAATGTATAGTCTTTTATGACTGGCTCTTTTCACTCAGTATCATATCATTTTTTATTTTTTATTTTTTGAGACAAGAGTGTTACTTTGTCGCCCTCGGTAGAGTGCCGAGGCATCGTAGCTTACAGCAACTTCTAACAGTTGGGCTCAAGCAATTCTCTTGCCTCAGCCTCCCAGGTAGCTGAGACTACAAGTGCCCAGCACAATGCCCAGCTATTTCTTAGAGATGGGGTCTCACTCTTGCTCAGTCTGGTCTGGAACTCCTAAGCTCAAGCAATCCACCCATCTTGGCCTCCCAAGGTGCTGGGATTACAGGTGTGAGCTGCCATACTCAGCCTCAGTATATCTTACTGGTTTACCCACATGGTAGCATGTACTGGTACCTTATCCCTTTTGCTTGCTGAATAATACCCTATTGTATGGATAGTCTACCATATTTTATTTATTCAATTAGCAGCTGATGGATGTTTGACTTGTCTTTATTTTTACCTATTATAAATAGTAGCTATGAACATTTGTGTACAAGTTCTTGTGGAAATGTCTTTCATTTGAGGGGGTAATATAATGAGGGACCCAATTGCTCAGTCCTAGGGTAACTCTGTGTTTCAGCTTTTGAGGACCCGCCAGGCTGTTTCCAAATGGCTGCCCATGTCAGTGTATGAGGGTTGCAATTTCCCCACAGCCTTCTCACCACATGCTATTATATCTGCCTTTTTAAATTATAACCATCCTTTTATGTATTTATTTATTTATTCATTTTTCTGAAACAGAGTCTCACTCTGTTGCCCTCAGTAGAGTGCCATGGCATCATCATAGCTCACAGCAACCTCAAACTCTTGGGCTTGAGTAATCCTCTTGCCTCAGCCTTCTGAGTAGTTGGGACTATAGGTGTGTGCCACTGGGCCTGGCTAGTTTTTTGTTTTTAGTAGAGGCAGGATCTTGCTCTTACTTAGGCTGGACTTGAACTCCCGAGCTCAAGCAATCCACCCGCCTCAGCCCCCCAGAGTGCTGGGATTACAGGCGTGAGCCTTGCACCTGGCCTATTATAACCATCTTTGTAGGTGTGAAGTGATATCTCATTTGCTGTGCTTTGCGTTTCCCTGATGGGTCCGTAGATCCTGGGCTGATCATTTGCTTCTAGGCTATTTCATTTCTAGGTTAATTTTTTCAGTGGACAGAGCTTCCTAGGAAGTGTATTTCCTAATGCATTAATTTTTTAAAGAGAAAAACCATCATATGATACTCATATGTTCATTTTAAGTTTGAGATTGGAGGGCTTTATTCTTTGCATTTGGTTCTCTTTCTTCCTACATTGAAAACCTGGTTTCTTATGACATTAACATAATCACATATTTGTTTCATTCTACAAAATATATATAATGACTTCATAAGAACTAGGGCAATATGTAGTTATTTTTCAATTCTTTTTGTCCTTATTGTATCTACTAGTGATGTAGAAGAGATTATTGTGATGGCTCAAACTGGTGGTTCTTGACAAGAAACAGCTGCAGTCCTAAGAATCTCTGAGAAGCTTCCATCAGCTGCCTCAGCTTGCAGCTTTGAAGCAGGTGGTTCTCATATATATTCACTGGACATATTGTCTACCCAAACACGTGGTAACACCTGTATTTGGAGAATAACAGCCTCAATGCCTCTTCTACCTATCAGATCTCACCACCTGCAAACTTTACTACAGAGCTGTACAAAGAAGGGGTCTCTGGGAAATGTGGTTTCTGGCTTCTACACAGTTGAGAGACAGAAGTGGTGATGATGCCCAGTGGATACAGACACACCAATGCTTATCTGTCTTCTCTTGTCTTACTGACTAGCCTCTCGGAAAGTAATAAAGAAAGTACTGAGAGTGGGCTTCTCTGTCCTGTTCTTCATTTTAGAGGGAATGCTCCCAACATTTCTTCTCTGAGGATGTTGTTTTTACATACCCTGTTGAATTTATCAAATGCATTATCTGTAACTATTGAGACAATCATAGAATGATTTCCTTTTTTAATCTTTCAAAGTGGTAAATGTTACGTGAATACCTTTTCATCTTGGACTATCCTTACCTTCTTGGCATGAATCTAAAGTGATTTATTTATTTATTTATTTATTTATTTATTTATTTATTTATTTATTTGCAGTTTTGGCCAGGGCCGGGTTCGATCCTGCCACCCCCTGTATATGGGGCCAGCCCCCCTACTCTTTGAGCCACAGAAGACACCCAATCTAAAGTGATTTAAAAAAAAAATACATCTCCAGATGTAGTTCATTAATACTATGATTAAGACTTTTGTAATGTCCGTGACTGCGATTGGCCTGTGATTTTCCTTTCTTAAATTCCTCTTGTTTGGTTTTGACATCAAGGTTTTTAGCAGGTCTATGGAATCCTTACTATGGTCACAGGATCTGCGTGACACAGGCCCTCACTGCTTGTCTGTGGCATTTCAAATGCCCCCATTTCTCCCTCCATGTCCATCTCACAGGGTCCTTTCTGTTGGCCAAACAAACCAAGTGCACATCCTCTCCAAGGCCTGGGCACCTGCTGCTCTCTGCCCAGAATACCTTTGCGTGGGGAGGCACATGGCTTTCCTCCTGCATTGGTTAAAGTCTCTGCTCACAGAGGCCTTGCGTGGCCATCCTGTCTAAATTAGAATCCCTACCTTACAGCTCTGTCTCCTTAATCACAATCGCATTTCCACTTAGCTCTTATCCTCCCCCAGCATATTATCAACTCATTGTATACCATCTGTCTTCCTCTTCTAGAAGGCAGGCTACGAGGACAGGGACGTTGCCCATTTTGTTTCCTGTCATTTCCCCAGCACATTAAACAGTATTCATCACATGGTATGTATTTATGGTTAGTGAATGAATGAACATATTTTTCCATAGTTGAGAAAAAAGATTTCGATATGTGCTCCAAGTAAAAGTCTAATTTGTTTTACTTGAAAAAAAATTGTAACTTCTATTTAAACCAAAACAGAGAGGAAATTATCGCATATTTGCAGCATGCAGAGAAATAGTGGTGGGGATGTCAGTCTGCTTATCATCTGCAGTGGGTCACAGCCATCCTATTCCACACTTCCCTGGCCTTTTCCCAGCATCCTGGATGGTCGAGTTTCTTTGCTCAATAAGGAGGCCTGAGGAGTTTCAGCTTTGATGGTTCTGCCCATGTGGGGTTGATGTGGCACTTGGTTAACCTTGGCCATGAGGAGGTGGCACAAATAGACACACTAAGGGGTAAGCCCCCACCCTGGGTGTCCACGAGCTCTGTCCTGGCTCCCACTGTATAGCTCTCCCTGCTCCCTTGGTGCCAATCTCTCCAGCAAGCAGTGGGGCCTCTGTTTTGCCTGTTTCCTCTATGGCCTGAGGACATTGAAATGCCTGATAGCAGTTGCATTTCTGATTCCAGGGAATTGCTGATGGGTCCGCTGCTCTGGGGATGGTTATTTAACGTCTTGTGTGTGTTACGGTGTTGGGGGGAAATGGGCATGACAAGACTAGCCACAGCATCAAATGGTTTTCCAGAAATTCCACTCCTAGGTGTAAAACCAAAAGAGTTGAAAATAGCCAGGTGAGGGTGGCCTGCACCTGTAGTCCCAGATACTTGGGAGGCTGAGACAGGAGGATTGCTTGAGGCCAGGAGTTAGGGGCTACGGTATTCTCTGATTGCACCTATGAATATCTACTGCACTTGAGCCTGGGCAGCATGGTAAGATCTCAGGTCTTAAAACAAACAAAACAAAACAAAAAAAGGCTGGGTGCTGTGGCTCATGCCTGTAATTCCAGCAATTTGGAAGGTGGGGGTGGAAGGACTGCTTGAAGACAGGAGTTTGAGACCAGCCAGGGTAATAGAGTGAGACCCTGTCTCTACAAAAAATAAATTAACCCCATGTGGTGGTGCACACCTGTAGTCCTAGCCACTTGGGAGGCTGAGTCAGAAGGGTCACTTGTGCCCAGGAACTCAAGGCTGCAGTTTGCCACTGCACTCTAACCTGAGTGATGGAAAGAGAGCCTGTCTCAAAAAGCAAAACAAATAAACAAAAAAACAGAATTGAAAAGGGGTGATTAAACAGATACATGTACATACACGTTAATAGCACTATTCGCAATAGCCAAAAGGCAGAAATAGCCCAGATGTCTACAAATTGATGAATTGATAAATTTTGGTATATACATGTAATGGAATATTATTCAGTCATAAAAGCGAGTGAGGTACTGTTCCTGATACAATATGAACTCACCTCAAAAACACGATGCTAACTGAAAGAAGCCAGACTCAAAGGTCACATTCTGCAAGATTCCGTTTATCTGATGCTCCCAGAGCAGGTGAGTCCACAGAGATGGAAAGCAGATTGGTGTTTGCCGGGGCTGAGGAGAGGAAAGACCGGGGGAACTTCTCGATAGGGATGGGGCTTCCTTTAAGGTGATGAAAATGTTCTGCAGATAGAGGTGGTGGTTGCACAATGTTGAGAATATACTACATACCCTCGAATTTTCGCTTTAATATGGTTGATTGTCTGTTATGCAAATTTCATCTCAATAAAAACAAGCAAACAAAACCCTCTACATTCTCACATGATGGGATGGTCTTTGCACAGTTGAGAGGCAGACTGAAATGAGCATTTGTCTTTGATGCCATATGTGCTATAGAAACTCCTTAGAGAGAGCTGTGTTTTTAGTGAGAAATTAACACATAAACAAAACCATTTTTTCTTATAAGATGTCCTCCGAGACATCTGGAACTGTGCAGAATCACTCTATGCAATGAGTGATTTAAAGCAAAAGGAGCCACCTAAATTTTGGATGGCTACAGTCGGTCCATTTGAAGAGATTATGTCCTGCAGTGAAAGCAGCCCCCCGGGATAGCCCTGGTGCCCCCCTCCATGACAAGACCCCCTTATGGACTCTGATACACATCATTCAGGTAGAGGCACACCCAGACGGGTCTCAATTTGTCAGAAGCCTTGCTCTGTTTCTGCACAAGCTTGGCGTCTGATAAAATCCCATACACAGTTTGGCCCAGCGCATTCTTCTCAGTATTTACATCCCATGGGGGGTTTTAAGGGACTTTTAAGGTTCATTTCCCCATAACTCATCAAAATGAAGTTATGAAAGATTGCTTTGATCTCTAATAGGAATTGTTCACGAGAGACATGAGACCATTACTTTCTAAACAGAGAGCTGTGCTATGCCAAGAGTTTGGGGGAGTTAACAGCGTGATGTCTGAGCTTCATTTGAGGCACCTGACACTTGAGATCCAACTGGGTCCTAAACTTGGCTCACGGAGGCCTCCCAACCTCCAGCCTAATAAAGCCTGTTAATTAACTGTCAGGCCTGCCATGTAACAAGTGAACTTTTAGTGGCTGTGCCATTTTCTTGGTTCCAGGCCAGAAATGGGAGATATAAAACTTTATCATTAGTGAGACATTTCAGATAGAAATTGATCATTGCATGGTAAGGGTTTGCAGTTTGAATCAAGTGTGCATCACAGGACATGTGCTTTTTAATAAATTAAAATGTAGATAAATCTGTTCCCAGCAGCCTTCTTTGGGTTCTTCTAGATACTCGACACACTTGAGGATGGATTAGGCTAATCTGAATCTCTGCCCTACTGCTCTAATGATTATGGGGTTCAGTGATCATGGTATGAGGGTGGAAAATAAGTATATTATGATATTATGACCCAAATTCCTGCTTAAATAAACTTGAACTATCTGATGGTGAGATACTATTTAAAAGGCACCAGACTGGGGTTGTTGTTAAAATTATTTAATTTGTTAGAGGTAAAACCACATCAGGTCAATTTGAACAAAAAGAGGTTTTTGCTGGAAAGATATCGAGGTGTCTTGTAGCATTAAAGCGTGAGTTGGACACAATCCTTGGGAAGAGGCCAGGAGCAGACAGAGGCTGCTCAGGGGCCTCCGTGGTGGCAGCTCCTGGTTCCTTGCCACTTTCCGATTGTGCTGAGGACTAGCAGTGTGAACTTTACAGAGAGTTAGACAAGGAAGAAGATTCTGTGAAATGTGGAGAGAATAGTCAGGGCAATCCGAGTTATCAGCCCAGGTGAAGTGGCTATAGTTAAAACTGGAAACCATCGGAGACAATCTCAGAAACCTTGAGGCCGTCTCTTCTTTCCTGCACTTGGGCCTTCAGCATCTGTTTGAATGTCTTCTGTGACGGCGCACATCCTACTCCTGACAACGACCTAGTTCATTACTGGGCCACGTGAAACATGAAAAATCCTTATGTTGAAGGGAAATTTAACTCCTATCCTTTGGCCTAGCACATAGATGAAGTCTTATGCAACTTATACCGAAGACAATCAATATACTGTCTTCCTAGAATTTTCTCTTATTTTAGCTAAGTATATTTAATGCCGCCAGTTTTCCTGAGATGGTAGCTTTGTCCAAACACTTCTGTACATAATTTAGTCTCAAGTGGCCCTCTTAAAATGTAGTATCCAGGACTGAATATATACTCCAGACATGGTCTGAACAATAAGCTTCTATTCATGTGGCTTTGGATTGCATTAGCCTCACTGCACTGACTCGGGCTGTGCTTACAGGCCCTTCAGGAGCCATTGCCAAGTTAACTCTCCCCTGTTATACTGCTGTGCAGTGAATTTTTAAACATAAATGCAAGATGGTTCTTGAGTCAAATCAGAAAGGAACAATGAATAGTCATTATTCTGATTATTTTGATTTCGACTCTGCCTACTATTATATTCACTCTTTTAGTGCCAAGTAACAGACATAAATTCCACCCCTTACTCTAAGTCATTGATGGGGAAAAAATTGAACGGATCAGGGTCAAGGTCAAAGCCTTTCATCTAGATGGAACTAACAATGTGTCTATAAATTGGCATTGAATGGAGGTCTTTGAGTACAGTTATTAAACTATCTTTGAATAGACGCAAATACAGAGTATCTCAGAATGTGTCTGATGGAAAACCGTCCCTCCAAATATTGGTAAGATTTACTTTTTAAAAGAGTCCTCGGTCTTTATTATTATGGCCAGTGAATCATTAAGAATGTGGAGTGCTCGGTGTGTCTGCGTGTGAGGGCGTCATCTCACCCGAGTCCTGTAAAGCACATTCGGGAGACGCTGCTCTAATTCTGTTACCGTGCAGCATGGCAGCTTCCAGCCTGCCCCACTGGGATTTAACCGAGAGGCTTTACCAAGCTCTCTGCTGTGATCACGACACGCTATGCCCACCACGCCTGCGTCCCTCCAATCCGTTAGCTCTATCAAAGCAGGAAACAAAAGGGGAGAGGTGAGAACTGAGCCTCAGGGCTGAAGACTAACAAAGGCACATGTTGGCTGGCAGACTCCAAAGACAAGTCATCCTGGGTCTTGAAGGGGCCCAAATATTAGACTGAAGAATGAGACACACACAGGTTGAATCACAAGGTCAGCTAATTTACCAGTTATTGAGAAGGAATACCCCAGCACGGAACGCAAGACAATTGAGGTGGAGTCACAGGCGGTGGCCGCTGGGTTTTAGGTCACAGTGCTGTGGCATCAGCTCTGCCCATTATGGCTGAGGTCCCGCACCGGCTCCTCAGAGTGAGTTAAGATCTTTCTCTTCATGACTGCTAAGACTGGGCTGTCTCCTCCAGCAGGAGGACTTTCTAGACTTTCTTTGTCCTTCTAAGGTGAGGGTGGAAATCATAAACATGTTGTCTGCAGGATCTCCTGCGAGCCTGGCTAATTTGGGGCTCAGCCTTCCCCTTCTAGAGCGTCTTTGGTTCTCTGTCCCATCTTCTATCTCTAACACATGCGTGTACTGTCAGTCTTTTATGAGTCCTACATCCTCATTATTGGCACCTACATTTGTTTTTGGACTTACTTAAACAGCCACATTGTATAGCTTGATTTATTTGTAAAATCAGTGCATTCCCAGAAAAAAAAGCATTTTAATACATTGACACTATTTTTCACATCTATAGGAAGCATGAAGTTTCAGATACTTCCTAAGGCTCTTTTTCTTTAACATTGAGGAGTACTTTTGTACATCACATAACCTCTAATTGGCTAATATCGTGAGTTTGTAGATTTAGTTTTCTTAAATCCTGTTTCACCTGATTCAGTAAACACTGCATTTTAAAGTTTATCAAGTAGCAAAAGTATCTGACCAGTTGACCAGAATTAATTGATATGATTTCAGAACTGTGTTCAGCTTTCTGGTATGATTTAAGATTGGCACTTAGTAAATTAAATGAGATCATTTTATAACAACTCACGGTATGAGGCTGACTCTAAGTGTGCGACGTGTGTGGTGGAATAATGAGTCTGCAGGGGCCCAGACGGCACTTCCTGTTCTTGCTCTTAACCTCGCTTACCCACCAAACATTATTGAGCACCTTGAATATTCTGGAACCTGGGAATGCAAATGCCCTGGTTTTATTCCCATCACACGATCATTTAATTCACTGCCAGGCACCCAATCCCCAATCCCTAGATAGAGATTGACACAATCTAAGGAATCTTACAGGCCCTCGGGCATCTTGGAATCAAGCTGGAAAGAACTACAAATGGGAACTTCACAGATGGCAGAACATGGGCTCTTTCCTTAGACGCAGAAGGGCCAAGAAACAATGATGAGTCAATGGGAAAGTGATACATTTAAGTGCAATTCTGGCCACGTCTTGGCCAGAATTCTAGGGGTTAACAGGAAGAACCGATGATATTTACTGTGTGCTCCCTGCCTGCAGGCTTGAAGCACTTTGCACGTATTGATTTATCTGGTACCTGTAACACCCCAACGATGTAGATTCTGTTATAATTCTATCTTATATATGAAGTGTCTGAGACAGAGAGGTCAAGTATTTTGCCCAAGGTTGCACAGCATGTAAATGCTAGGGCTGGGATTCAATCCAGGCAATCTGTTGGTGGTCACGGGGCTCAAGTGAGGTAGCAGTTGGTGGCCAGCAAAGCTATACAAGTGGAGATATTATTAGACACTGCTGCAAATCACCAACATGGGGTTGGCAGACTCCCTCACCCAAACGGATGCTCTTGATTTACCTGGTAATAACTTAATTGAATGATTTATACACATTGTGTCCTGTTGGAACAAGTATATACAGCTTAGTTCTGGTGTGTTATGAAACAGAGATTTAAAAACTCCAAAAGACTTGTGGGGAAAGTCCATTTTACCCTGGGAATGGGGAGAGGGAAAACTTCAGGTCCGAGGGACCTCACTGGCCCCTCGTTCAGAAGCCCCTCACCCCCATTGTACACTTGACTGCCTCCTGTGTTCCCATAAATCTGAGTGCCCTGGATGTCTGGATAATGAATCAGAGATGGGTATTGATGGATGAGTACCTAGGAGACAGGACCTGTTAAAAAGTGATTCATTAACCTTGACAATCCTTTATGGCTAAAAATACCAAAGCCAGGAGTTATCTTTCCAAAACACCAATCTAGACGTTTGTCTCTTCTGCTTAAAACTTATTAATGGCTATACCCCTGGCCCACAGGGCAGACTCTCAATGCTGTGCCATGCTTAAGGCCCACCAACGGCTGACCTTGTCCTGGCCACCATGGCGGCCCTGAGTGCTGCACATTCTGAGCAGCTCCTGCCACCTGAGTGCCTCTTCCTCCCACCTGGGCCCCTCACTTCCCACCTCCATAACTCCCCGGGATCCTGCTCCTTTAGCCCCAGCTTAGATCTGCCTCCCCAGGAAGCTCCTGCCTCGGACCCGGTGTTGAGACAGTGAGAGCATGAAGTCCAGCCCAGGCCAGAGCCAGGGAATCCCTGTGATCCAGAAGATTCAAAACACAGTCAAGTTATGCAGCCTTAAAGAAAGATGGAGACTTTACCTCTTTCATGTTTACATGGATGGAGCTGGAACATATTCTTCTTAGCAAAGTATCTCAAGAATGAAA